>CAWUFW010020590.1:0-146855 GCA_963921515.1 Calotriton arnoldi | reverse complement strand
GAGTCATTGAGCTGACGAGCTCGTGGATGAAGCACCCGCATGCCTGTGAGAGGTACCTGACCTGAGAAAGATGTTGGCAGCCTACTCAGCAAACCCCAAATTTGAAAGACTGTAATCTCTACTGATGATGGTTAAAGAACCAGAAACACGTGTCTAGAGATCAGCACTATCTGCGCCAACTGTGGCGAAACACTCGAACACTCTTGAAGCAAGCAAGTAACTGAAACTGCATTTACCATAATGCCAGGGGCGAACCTTGCTGGGAGGTGAAGCGGTGTGCTCCCACCCCTGTTCCTGTTTAATAGTACTCCTGTGAGTCATTGAGCTGACGAGCTCGTGGATGAAGCACCCGCATGCCTGTGAGAGGTACCTGACCTGAGAAAGATGTTGGCAGCCTACTCAGCAAACCCCAAATTTGAAAGACTGTAATCTCTACTGATGATGGTTAAAGAACCAGAAACACGTGTCTAGAGATCAGCACTATCTGCGCCAACTGTGGCGAAACACTCGAACACTCTTGAAGCAAGCAAGTAACTGAAACTGCATTTACCATAATGCCAGGGGCGAACCTTGCTGGGAGGTGAAGCGGTGTGCTCCCACCCCTGTTCCACATTATCATATTAGTAGATTCAAGTAAAACCACGATGATTCATAGGATGATGAAGCACTGACTCTCCCCTGGTGACTATTTCTTTGAAACAATGCATCATATGTAAACATTATAAGTCCTATGGGTACTAATATACACATTTCTAAGGAAAGATTGTACAGTAGCGTTTGAGAACAAATGGGTTATGTTAAGAGATAAACAGTGAGCTTGTGGTATATATACTCCACTTCAGATTCTTCTGTTTGGGAATCAGAGGGCAGCATATAGCAAATGCAATGAAAGATGATGTATATGGTGATGATATAGTTTTGAATTGTACATCATTAGGAATATGATTCAAGGTCCTATGCACACGTTTATGAGTAGTTCATGATAGTTCATAAAGTCAAAAAAAGTTCAAATGAATCTGTTCTTTGTTTTTTATTTTGTAAGAAACCAGCCAACACGTGTTTCGTCACACTGGGAAGTATCCCGCGACTTCTTCAGGGCTGTACTTCATGCGTGATGAGCCTTCTAATTTGTACCTGGGTACCTAAATATCGGTACTCTCGTGAGCAGGTGGGAAATTCTATGTTGAATGAAGCACCAAAGTATCTGTAGTTATGCGTGGACCATGCCGTCCAAATTAGCGGAAGGGAGTTAGACCGCCTTGTATATGCTTCCGATCAGCAGCGAGTACGCTGGTGTCCGTGACAGCAACGGGTGCGTTCCCTGTTCCGGAAATTACCCACTCTTAATACCTATACACCATACTTCTCACGTCGCTACTAGACGCCTTTTCTTTAGACCAGCCGGGTCGGAATTATCACCGGCAGAGGGAAATTAGAAGGCTCATCACGCATGAAGTACAGCCCTGAAGAAGTCGCGGGATACTTCCCAGTGTGACGAAACACGTCTTGGCTGGTTTCTTACGAAATAAAAGACAAAGAACAGATCCATTTGAACTTTTTTTGACTTTATGAACTATCATGAACTACTCATAAACATGTGCATAGGACCTTGAATCACTGGCTTGCGAAGGATTCTTTCCTTCCCATTTTTAGGGGTTATTGGGTGTTTCCCCTACCTTTTGCACCGTACACACTAGGTTACTTAATTTCCTACACATAAACGCAGCAGGGCGCCATTTCTTCCTAGACTACCAACACCCCTCACTGAAGTAACATCATTAGGAATATGTTTAGTTTTTTTTTTTACTCAACCATTTTCTCTTTATCATTATTTCTTTATGTTATACCATTACAATCAGTGCATGAGGGCAGATGGTGCAGTCTTATTGTATTATTTCTTATTTGTTGTTGTCCACAGATGGAAAGTTGGATGTTTTCACCCTATAAAAGAGGTTTACATGCTCAAATACATTAGGATTTGCTTAAATATACAACCATGCTCATTGAATTCGAATTGCTCAACTTTATTATACATAAACACATTTGCAAATGCGCACACAACAAATTAAAGAGCAGGTAAAGAAAATGTGAATATCAACTTTAAGTCAATAAAGTCCTTTTGCCATAAGAACTGAAACCCTTTAAGGTCAACAATCGGGAGCCAGGCCTTACAATCCTCCAGAGGTGTGGATTACATATAAATTCTTCCATTATTGCCCCATATCAGACAGAAGATGGAACATGAAGCAGATAAGCTGAGTGTCAAAGAGGAGTTTGGTACATCCTAAATGTTTATCTGAAGTGAGGGTGCGGGTGTCTTTGGTGGACTACAAATTAGCAGTGAGCTCAAACGGAGGACTACACCATCAGCCAGGGTGGGTGATGCAGCAGCAAGGGCAATGTACAGGTGAAGAGTGCAGCACTTTAGCCAGTGGAGCTCCCTGAGGTGTGGTGTGAGTCTGGCTGCCGAGTTCTAGATGGTTTGTAGAATTCTAGTGAGTTGCTTGAGACTTCCGGTGTAGAGGGTGTTCCCGTAGTGGAACTGGCTGATAGTTAGGGCGTAAGTGACAGTTTTCTAGTTTTACCTGGGAGCCATTGGAAGATATTCCTCAGCATCTTCAGGGAGTGAAAGCAGGATGTAATGACTTGTTTGGTCTTGTCCAGTTTGCTTTCAATTATTATTCTGAGATTGCAGGCATTGCTACCGGGTGTGGATGTGCATCCAAGTTCAACTGGCCACCAGTTGGTGTCCCATGGTGAGGTGCTCTTGCTGAAAATCATTACTTCTGTCTTCTGGGTGTTGAGCTTGAGACAGTTGGCTTTCAACAAGGTAATCATGCAGGTAGTGAACTTGTTGCTTGTGTTGGGAGTTATATCCAAGAGGGAGAGTATGAGTCATGTACCATTAGCATAGGAAAGGATATTGATGTAGTATGTGCAGGTAAGTTGGCCAGAGAGATCATGTATGCTTTAAAGAGGTTTTAGCTGAGCAATGATCCTTGAGGCACTCCGCAGATGAGTTTGTGGGCTTCTGAACAGAAAGATGCCAGGCGAACATCTTGTGTTTTATCTGTTCAGAAGGAGCAGATACAGCAGAGAGTGGGTCCCTGGATGCCAGGCAGTCAGACACCTGTGGAGTGCATTATGTTACTGTTTTTCACACGTTCCATCGGACACTGATGCATGCCCCTTTTCTACAGTTCCATTGGGGTACATGGGTCCCCCATTTGGGGCTACTGGTGACCGTGAGGACCATAAATCTTAAATATTAGACTGGGGACAGAGTGGCACAGAGAACCCTTTAACCCATTAACCTCCAACCCTTTGAACCAATCCTGCCAAGCTTCCCAGGTCCATGTGTTGCTGCAATGCATTTTGGGATTTATGGGCTGATTTAGTCTATTATAAAATGAGTGCTGCAAGGTCCAGAAGTTCCAGGAGCATAGGAAAACAACAAACTAAGAGAGAGCGAGTGGATTTTGGCTGCTGCTGTTTGTGTCCTGTAGCCTTTAGTGCTATTTTTTTTTAGCGCAAAGTCCATCCTCCGCCCATTTTGGACACAAGCATGACTCATTCAGTGCATTTTGTTCTAAGAAACTAGTGCTAAATGCCGGATTATGCTTCTCATGTAATTGTGCATAATTAAGAGCAATTTTACAGTAATTACGAGTAACAATGCTTGAGAGAATTACGTCAGTTATGTCCACCCCTATTAAAAATTCGCACTGAAAAGGTGAATAGACAATATGCAATTTTGCACAGATTATTTACACAGAGTTTACATAACTGTACAATAAGCTCAGTGTAATTAAACAAACTTTCATACCCTTCATAGTTTCTTTGATCCAGGCTTTTCCTCCACCAGTACAGATTAAGGTGCAGATGTTCCGTATCTCACTAAAGATAAGTTATGAACTCGTTTTGCTTTTTCAGTGATTTATGCTGATTTATATCGCATTCAGTGAAAATGCCATTTTGCTTAGCCCCATCCTATTTTGTCTGCCAATGTTATACTGCACAGCGCTGATGCATCAGATGTATACAGCCTCCTTTTCGTATTGCCATTAGTAAGTAAAGATTCACAAATGAATAGCTCAGGGTCTGAGGAATATATATTATCTGCACCTTTTCAAAGTCCCTTTGATCCTTTTTATGAGAAAGCCTGGTACTTGCTGAAACTCTCACTGTCTAAGTTTGAGTTTCTATCACATGTATCTTTTCCAATGCTGCTTTTGGGATGAAAATGCATAAAAAGAATTGAATTGGGGGTGGATT
Source organism: Calotriton arnoldi (assembly GCA_963921515.1). Taxonomy (NCBI): domain Eukaryota; kingdom Metazoa; phylum Chordata; class Amphibia; order Caudata; family Salamandridae; genus Calotriton; species Calotriton arnoldi. The sequence continues at coordinate 142,580 of CAWUFW010020590.1, read as the reverse complement.
GCCTTACAAGGATACACAGTGCTGTCTCTCTCTAGGGGCTTATTTTTGCCTCAATGAACACGCTTCTAGACTTCAAGTAGGCATTGAACCATTGATTTTCTTTCACAAAGTGTTCATTTTCCCAACACAGCCAAGAAACAAAGCACTGCGAATGGAAAGGGCAACATATCGCTCCTGTGACGCCGATTAAAACTAATTTATAAAAACAGGCTCTCTGAGATAGGAAGATCTGAGGTAGAGATATTTCAAAAAGGGGATGAGGACGTTCCAAGAGAGGTGTCTGGTGCATCTGAAAGATGAGCACATTGAACATCACTGTCAGCAGTCACCGTCCCCTATACATAAAGTAAGGCAACCCATATTTGAAACAAAGTTCTGGCTTGCACCTTCTGTCCTGGCAAGTTTCAGTAAATTTAGCACATGCCCCAGTTGTAACAGAAGATCTGATGAATACAGATGGAGTCAAGGTTTAGAAGGATCCAGTGCAGAATTAGCTACTAGCCACCAAAAGAGTGCAACCTTAATTATCACAGGTGATACTCTGTGTAAAGGTTACATTTAATTCCCCTCTCTGGCACATTTTTTGTGTATTCTATTTTGGAGAGCACTGTCAATTAGGACATTCTACGCCCTTTTGTCGATAAAAAATTAAAATCCTGTATGTATACTTGTAGAGAGTCCTGTTTTTTTATATCTCTGCATCATAACTATTAAACTACAAAAGCTGTCATTTATTACATGTGAACATTCAAGCAGCAGCCATGCTGCTCACAAGCTTTTATTGCAAAAGTGCCTGCACTCTGCATGGCCCTTTTTTAGGTTTCACCTGCACATCGATTGTATATATAATATAAATCTTAAAAGGGACTTACATCCTGCCTCCTTGCTTTTTATTGGTTTCTGTGCTTGCCACTTACTTTTCCTCCATTTCTATTGACTGCAGCATATTATTTCCTGTGGTTCCTCGTGTTGTTCCTCCTGTGCTTCTCTTATCAGTGTCTCATCACCAAAGTACTGTTTCCATCTGCTTTTGGGGCACTTTTTAAAATGTTTTGACTGCACAGTGCTTGAGCTGTGCTTGTTTACATAATTTCCCCTGCAGGGCGCTTGCGCTGTGCTTGTCTACATAATCATTCTCCCCCTGGCTGCATGCATTTCAAGCGTGCTTGTCGGCTCCGTTTTCTTTTTTTGGTCCAACATCTGCTCACCATGGAGAGGCAAGCAAGGGGCAGTTACATCATTTCCCCTGCACAGCTCTCCTCCCACAGATACTTCTCTTCTTCAAAGCGCGCTGCTTTATCCTGGCATGCAACCTATCCTGCGCCACGGCCCCTACAGCTTCCAGTGGGAAAGGGACATGAGCCCAGAACCTGCAGCAAAGAAACACGCTGTGTCCCACAAAGGTAAAATCCGCTCAGCCGAGAGTCACAGCGCCCAGAGCAGCCCCAAAAGCAGCCTGATTCTCAGATGCTCTCAGCACCACCTTACACCCCCTGCCCTTCACACAGACACCCGACAGACCCGAGTTCCAAGCAATCTCCCCACTCCAAGTGCACACTCCCCCAACAACTCACACTCACTTCACAGAGCCCTTACTTTAACTCCTCTCACATCCATGGCATTTCCCTCCAAGATGAGGGGGCGACTTGTTTCACCTCAAGGCTACAAGCAGCAACAACAGTGTGCATGCCTGCTCTTTACTGAGTGCACACGCTCTGGAGATATCGTGCATCAGCCCTGTAAAATGCTTCCTATGTCACTGAAATGCATTTGCTTCCTGCGTTCCAATGCACAAATTTCCATTTCGTCATGAATATTGAATCAAAATATCAAATTGCACAAATATCGTGCCAAAAATATCATGGGTCAAGAATATCGACAGACAAATTATCGTGGTCAAGAATATCGATTTTAGGTAAGTAATATCGAAGTGTTTAATATCGTTTGCAAAAATATAGATGTTAAAAATATTTATTTTTTATTAATGTTATGTATTTTAGTGTATATTTTATATATTTTATATGTGTGTAATGTATGCATTTTTTGTATAAGAATTGTTTGTGTTTATATTATTTCTGTCAAAATTTTATAGGGGAATAGGGTGGGAAGTAATTTAATTATAGTAAATTTATTGAATAATGTTTATTTATTAATATTTGTTGAATTGAGAATGTTATAGTGTTAAATGTGTAAGTTAATTTATTATTAATTATTTAATAATTAGTTAATTAATTTTTATTAATTAATTGGCAATTAATTATGTTAATTGTGTAAATAATTTTAGGTGTGTGTTGTGGTGCTTATCGTTGAAAATGGTGGGAAGTAATTTATTTTTAATTGATGAATTAATAATTAGTTGTAAATTAATTTAAATTAATTACATAATTTGTAATTAATTACGGTAATTATGGTAATTGTGTAATTCATTTTAGGTGTGTTGTGAATATTATAGTGTTAAAGAATGTGTTTTAAATGAATGTTTATTAATTTTTTATTAAGAATATTTTTTAAATTCATTATTAATTATGGAAATAAATGTAAATAAAAATGTTGACTTTTTTTTATGGGTGTGGTGTTATAGTGTAGGAAATTAAATAAATACATTTATGTTTTAAATATTTTTGTTTGTTAATTTTTGCTTTTTTTAAATAAATATTGTTTATACATGTATTTATTAATTTATTTTAGATAAAAGTTTAACCTTTTTGTTATATGTAATTGATATATTTAATGTTATTGTTTAATATATTTAATCAGATATTTTTAAAATATTGTTTATTTATTTTTAAGATTATTTACATTTTTTCAATTGTTTAAATGTTATTAGTAATTTATTTTCTCTGCTATCCAACACTTTCCCTACTGTTGCACTCACTGGGGTGGGAATAGTAATTTTTACCCCTCCGCTATCCAACACTTTCCCTACTGTTGTACTCACTGGAGTGAGAATAGTAATTTTTTCATCTCCGCAATCCAACAATTTCCCTACTGTTGCACTCACTGGAGTGGGAATAGTATTTTTTACCCCTCCGCTATCCAATATTTTTCCTACTGTTGCACTCTCTGGAGTGGGAATAGTAATTTTTACCACTCTGCTATCCAACACTTTCCCTACTGTTGCACTCTCTGGAGTGGGAATAGTAATTTTTACCCCTCTGCTATCCAACACTTTCCCTACTGTTGCACTCACTGGAGTGGAAATAGTAATTTTTACTCCTCCGCTAACCAAAATTTACCCTACTGTTACACTCACTGGAGTGGGAATAGTAATGTTTACGCCTCCGCTATCCAATATTTTCCCTACTGTTGCACTCACTGGAGTGGGAATGTTCTATTACTTACCAGTAATCTTCATTACTCCGGGTCCCTTATGTCCTCGTACCATTCATTTACATATTGGAGATGACCATCTCCATGACAGAAAAAAAGACAGAAGAATGCTGGTACACTAACCCTGCCCCTCCCACTGGGAGTATATATACCGGCCCAACCCAGCATTCTCCCTGAACCACCAAGCCCCCAACAGGAAGGCCGGCCGTCCGGGAGGGAGGGCGGGGCGTATGAATGGGACGAGGACAACGGGACCCGGAGTAATGAAGATTACGGTAAGTAATAGAACATTACCCCCAGGTCCCTTATGTCCTCGTCCCATTCATTTACATATTGGAGGATACCAAAGCAGAAAAGCCGGCCTTCCCAAATAAACAGAAGCCAACCCAGGAAACCACACCAAGGCAGCCACCGAAGGAAAGCCAAAAAGGCAGAACAGCCGAAAACCCCAGGCAGAGCACCCAGACAAGAGGGAGCCCCACCAAAGCAGGGGCGCACCCAACAAAACAATGGGAGACCAGCCAGACGAGGAGGCTGACAACCACAGAGGCCAAACCAGCTCACAGCAGGAACACCCCACAGCAAACAAGGGAAGTGGAGAGAACGGACACCACAACCCACCGAGGCAGCCAAGAACAAAAACAGCGAGGAGGCCACCCAAAGAAGAAGACCAAAGGGTCAACAGGCCAGCAAGCCAAAACCGGGCAACAGGAAGCAACCAACACCCCGCACCAAAGGGGTCCCGAGAAAACGAAGCCCCAGCAAGAGAAGACCAAGGGCGCGCATGGGACAAAAAAGGCCAAGAAGCCCACCAAGGGCAGGACCAAACCAGAAGAGGAGGGAAGCAAACGGCCAGGCCCAAGCAACCCCCCCCCCAAGCAACCAGCACGACCCAGCACCAGAGAGCCCAGAGGACAACAGCCCCTGGAACCACACAGAAGAGCACCAGGCCCCAAGAGAAAAAGAGAGACCAGCACCAACCACGACAGCCGACCAGCACCCAGCCCGGAAGGCGAGAAAGCCCAGGGACACGCCAAGACGGAGAGCCATGGCACCGGGGAAAGAAAGAAGAAAGGGGAACAGGAGGGAGCGCATGACCCAAAGAACACAGCCCCAGCAGAACACCCCAACAGCAAACCCGGGGAGACAGGAGAAGGAAGCCACAGCCCGGAGAAGCACACACTGACCACCCGAGAAGAGGCGCAACAGGCCCCAAACTGAACAGGGAGCTGAGCAAACGAGCCAGAGAACCCAAGACCAGATCAAGGGAACCACAAGGGAGCCAACTGCAGCAGCAGCGGACAAACCCAACCAAAGACTCAACCACACACAGGCCAGTAAAGAACCGAGCCCAACAACCGGAGCCCCCAGGGGCCCGGAAGGAACCGGACAGGCCCAAACACCACAGCCAGGAAACACCAACCCCCGAGGGGAAGGACTCCCAAAACCAGCCCGGCCACAGAGGCAACAGAAGCCAGGGCGGAAGAAGAACAGGCAAACCAAACCCCAAGGCCCAGCACGCAGCAGAGGAAGGCAGAAGCAGGGGAGAAATCCCCATGGCAGAAACCGCAACAAAACACAAGCAGCCGAGAAGCCAGAGCCGAAGCCAAGCAAACAGCCCGACCAGAAGGACCCGAAGGCCCAAAACACACCCGTGGATGGCCAAAGAGGGGAGGACCCCAACAGAGCACAGGCAAGCAAAGGCCGGAAGGGCGCAGAGAGACCCAGCACAAAAAACAGCGGAGCATGCACAACCACAACCAACAAGGCAACAGCACAAAGATCCGGAACAGCAAGGGCCGAGAACACGGAAGACACCAGGCCCCAGCACCCCACATGGGAACAGAGACCCGAAGAGTCCACAGAAGAGAAGAACTGCCAGCAGCCACAAGGACAAAACCAGAAGGCATAGAGCAAGCAGCCCCGGGGAGAGCACCACAGGTGAAGCTGGAAAGGACAGCTACCCAAAGGAAGCCCCCAGCACCCGCAACCCCCGGGCGGACCCCACAACCAGGCACGAACCAGGACCAACCCAGCCGAACCACCGAGAACAGAGGAGAGAAGGCGCAGGCAAGGAAGCAACGCAACAAGCCACCAGACCCCCTCAAAACAAGCCGCAGACCCCCAGAGGACCAGGGGACCAGCAGCCAGGCCCGCCTCCCAACCGACACTATCAGAGGCAGCAGGCAAGCAGGGAAGACAGTAGTGGGAGACAGACCAAAACAGGCTCAACCGGAGCCAAGAGGCCACAACGGCAGGAACACACCACACACGCAAGGACCAGAACCCGACCACAGAGGGACCAGAGCAAGCGAGCAGCCGGGCAACCCCGAGCAGACAGCACCAGCACAACAAGGAGGACACCCCACCAGGACGCAACCAGGCACCCAAGTGCCAACAGGGAGGAAAGGCCGAAGGCAACCGGAGACCACAAGGAGGCACCGCCGGAGACCAAGCAGAGGCAGCCGCAAGCCCGCAGACCAGGAGCGACCGGAAAACGGCACCAGAACAACAGGACCACGGGGGGGGAAAAAAACGAGGCCCAATTCCGGCTAAAAGAAACAGGACCAGACAGGGACAAGAACACGCCCCCCCAGAGAATCAAGCCGGAGAAGAACACCGCAGGCCAGCGGAAGCACAGCCGAGGCCAACAGCACCCGGGAAACCAGTCAGGCACCAAGCATGGCCCACCCAGCCCCAAAGACACAACCACCGCAGGAAGTACACAGAGCGGGAAAGCGACCCGAAAGGAGCAAGGGCCGAACACCAGAACCAGCCACGAAACAGGAGGACACAGGCAACAGACAGAGCATCCAGCAGACAGGGAGCCGCAGCAGGAGCAGCCACAGACCGAGCAGCACCACTGACAGAACCACGAGCCAGGAAAAGCCAGACCAGAGGTGAAGGGCACGAGCATGACCCACCGAAGTAAGCCAAAGGCAAAAGGCATGCACAGGAGACAGAACAGAGCCCGCAAAGCCAAGGCAAGAAGACACGCAAGGGCAACCCCTGAGAACCTAGTGGAGTGCAGCAGCCGGGGAACACAAGGACCAAGCCAAGGAAACCACAGAAGCCAGGAACAGTGCAATGAAAGTGCCAGAGCCCAGAGTAACAAAGACAGCCAAACCCAGCCAAACCCAGCACGGAAGCGGCAAGCCGCTGAACACAGCACCACCCAGCCAGGCCACACGAAGCAGCCCAAAGGCAGAGGACAAGCCACCCACGCCACACGAAGCCAGAACCAACACTAGGAAGGAAGAGAAAGGCTCCGCGCACCCAGGAGGCCCCATGGCTAAACCCAGCCACCCCAGGCTGTACAGGACCCAAACAAGGAGTACACACAGGGCGCAGCAGGGGAAGCACGCAGCTACAGAAGCCGCGGAGTGGAACCGCACAGGACACAGGACCAGGCGCCAAGGCCCGAGCGAAGGACAAGATAACAGCACATTGCAGGAACAGCGAGGCAAAGAAGGAACAGCCAGGAACCCCAAGAACCAGACCGGCCAAGCCAAGGCATGCCCAGCAGTCACAGTGGAACACACCGACAGGGACCGCCAGCCGGGAACAACCAGCACCAAACAGGGCAGCATCACCCGAAGACCAGGACAGGCTCCAACGCATGACACCAAAATGCAGTGCAGGAAACACACTGGAAAAACGAGACCACAAGGCAGAAAGGACACCGCCCTTACCAACAGACCCGTACAGTGAGGCCTGTCGCAAAGAGACGCAGAAGCAAAGGGGACAAAGGCGGAAGAAACGTGCAGCAGGGTACCAGAGCAGAAAGCACGCAACCCAGGGAACACCAGAAGCCCAGGAAGCCGCAGCGACCCTGAGGCGCGAACAACGGCCCCCCCAGCACAAAGTCCATCCAAAGTGCAACAGCAGACCACAAGCCGCACAGATGGACACATACACATAGAAACATACATGACAGCAGCAGTTGACACGAGGGGAAACGAGGCAATCCGGATCCACACCCCACCCCCGGCAGACAGCCAACACAGGCAGGGAAACACTAGAGAGTGAAACCCAGACCAATGAAAAAGAGTATAGGACCACAACCACCAGGCCACAGTGACTCCGCAAGGCAGGAAGAGAAGGTCAAAAGTAGAAGAACCCCTGCAACCTGGAAAAAAACATCAGGCAAACAATGGCCACGAATCCAAGCATGGCACACACAGTATGTTAGACCCCCATGTGTATAACAAAGGAATCGGCAAAGCTCAAGGCCACCCAAATAACCTGGCACTGAACAACAGATGTATTACCGTCCCCCCAACTCCAAGGCACACAGGTGAACAACCGCAGAAGGAGGAAAGGTCGAGCGGACCCACCAGGAGTCGAACCCCAGACCATGAGGTCAACACAGGCCCATGCTGCGGAAGCATTAGTCCACCATGCCACCAGACCCAGCTCCTGAGGGAGAAATGAAAGTCCACAAGGGAATACATCCCAGGCCCCCATGGGCCGCCGTAGGCAAAAGGAAAAATAAACCGCTATGCGGTACTTACCACGGGGGTAGTCAAACTCCAACACACAAAGACTGACCCCCAACCACCAGCCCAGACGCCAACCAACAACGAGCGCTGAGTCAACAGAGGAAAAACCAGGAGCAACCGGCACCCCCAGGCATCAACGCAGCGTCCAGGGAGGAAAGCCGAACCTTACAGCTACAACCGGCATCCAGGAACACCAGGGGCCTCACCAAGACCGGCCCGAGGTGCCCCAAACAGCAGCAGCAGCGCGTCTCCCTGACCGGCCCAGCCACAGGAAGACGCAGCCTTCAACCCGGAACAGACCGGGAGGAGCGGCGCCCCAGCCACAAAGGACCGGCCGCCCAACAACGCGGCTCCCGGCAAGCCCGGCAGGCCAGGAGACTGCGGAACAGGACGTCGAGAAGCCCAGCAGCTCGACGAGACAATGAGGAAGACTTCAGGGACGTAGAGGACAGTCCAGCAGCCCGACGAGACATCCCAGAAGCATACAGCAGGTAAGAGCAAACTTCACATCCCTTTCTGTCGGAAGACAGAAAAAAAGAACAGAGACAATGCTGGGTTGGGCCGGTATATATACTCCCAGTGGGAGGGGCGGGGTTAGTGTACCAGCATTCTTCTGTCTTTTTTTCTGTCATGGAGATGGTCATCTCCAATATGTAAATGAATGGGACGAGGACATAAGGGACCTGGGGGTAATAGTAATTTTTACCCCTCTGCTATCCAATAATTTCCCTACTGTTGCACTCATTGGAGTTGGAATAGTAAATTGAATTATTCCGCTATCCAACATTTTCCCTACTGTTGTATTTATTGTATTGCGAAATGTACGTTTTATTTTTTTTAATAGTTAAATGTTTGAATTATTTATAGAATGGTTATTTTTTTATTTTAAATTATTGATCTATGTATATATTTTATTTTTATATAATTTAAAAGTTAAAAAATTAAGAAAGTTAATAGTTAATAAATTATATTAAAGTAAATATATGTTTATGTATAAATTATTATGTTTGTGTGTTTATATTTTTTTAAATTAAGTTTATTTTTATATTTAGTTAAAATATATATAACATTTAATTAATTTTGCTTAAGATAACATTAATATTTTATATATTTAACATATATTATTTTATTTTAGTTACATTTTTAAATCGATATTTTTTACATATATATTTTTTAATTCGATATTTTTTATTCAATATTGTTGTACTTACCTTTTAAAGTTTTGGAAGTCGATATTTTTGTAGTCAATATTTTTGTAGTCGATATTTAGAACATCGATGTTTGTTACATCGATATTCTATCAGTGAACCGTGGACATAAGGTACTGATAAAAACAATTAATTTACTTAAGAACTTGTTAACCTTGTTTCTTTTTTTGTGAAACACTCCATGAGTGTTCTGTTTTTCTGCATAATTGTCTCACACTCCTGCCCCGTGTCGCTTTTCAGCACTGTGTGCTTCTGTGCACCTCGATCTCATTCCGCACTTAATGTGACTGTTTCGCCGATCTGCTTCTGTTGCCCCTCACCGGCCCCTGTATTTCTGTCTCTTGTCCCAGTGCTTCTCTGCCCCCGGTGCTCTCTGTAATTTTCAGGCTTGACTGTGGGCTTCTCCCTGGTCTCCACGTTGCCCGTGTATTCATGTGGAGGGTGGGACTCGCTTTCAGATATGGAGCCATGAAGTGTCCAGTAGCGGCCCGTGGAGGGAGTTCCGTGGGGCGGTGAGGCGGGGCGGGGGAGGGTCAGAGTGGGGAGTAGTAAACACCGGAATATGGATGAACGGAGGTAAGTAAACAATTAAATAAATAAAACGAATTTCGTTGCGCGCGCTGCACGGGCCGCTACTGGAAGTGTCCCGTTGGAATGCCTGGGAGTTGATTCACATGATTCCCACATAGTTAATTTGCTTTGTTTAACTCATTTAATTACAGGAGCCATTCTATTGCTCAAGCATGAGGCTGTTCAGTCACCTGAACAGAGTTTTAGAACACGTCGATTGCCGGACCTGTTGACATTCATCCGCGGGAGAAAGGCGTGTTGTTATTTATTCCTCCATGACTTGTCTTGACACTGCTTCTTTGTTTGGAGGTAGCGACCTGAACCCAAGGCCTGGTACATATTCATGCTGCAGCGTTGCAGGTTACTGGCGTGGTGTCCGGCAATGAGCCGCCGTGTGCCTCTAATAGCAGAGAAGTGCAGCGCGGCTGTGGCAGGTTGGTGTGGGCTGCCTCACACAGCTGGGTGCAAACTACACTCGAGTCGTAAGGCTCAACTAATTACCTGTGGCTGGAGATGAGAGAATCAACCCCTCGGAGGCCTATAATTTACATTGGGTTTGCTCAGCTGCCTGGGCCTGGATAGCGGGCTTATTCAGATTAGAATCCTGCCTTGTGCCTCTGAGGGCCTTATTGCTCCTGTAGGGTTTGCCTTAGGGGTGGGCGGCGGTCAGGGGCAAACTCCCCTTTGCAGCAGAAACTGAGTGTTTTTTGACATACTCTGCGCTCACAGCGAAGCGCCGAGCTGGCAAAACTCTGCAACCTTCGCTGGCGTTTTCGGAGTTCACCGCCCGCCCTTACTAACGAGCTGTGCCCATGGTGCTAACAAACCTCCTGCACTCAACAATTTCCATACATAGATTTGAAGTGAAACGCCTACATGAACATTAAAAGTAAAAACGTGGCATGTAGACAGATATGGAGGTTATTTCTTTTTTTATTGAAAGTTTGTGTCCATTCTTTTTACACTCACCACACCATCAAGAGTGTTCGGTACTGTCATTCATGATCACTATGGCATAATGAAGGCACAGAAAAAAATTGTGACAGATCGGGGAGCAAATGGAAGAAATGGCATTTGTTGCCATTGTTGATATTTGCTTTTCAGGCAGCTGTCTCCGGCATATTAGGACACCGCACGGATTTGCCTCATTTTGTAACTTTGCCTAACACTTACATATCTTTCACCTACTCTCAGACACCGCTCACCCTGCACACTTATCCACCATTTACTCTGCACAGTCATCCTGACATTGCACTGGCAGTCGGGTACTGCTCACTCACCACTCTCACAGTGCTGACTCTGCACTCACACACCACTGAAATACCTCTCACCCAGCGCTCACAATCCTCTCACCCTCCACCCACACATCTCACCCTGAACTCAAACCACTCATCCTGCACTTATACTATTGACATAACACTTACCCAATACTCGCACACCTCTTAAATTGTACAGGGCAACATCTCTCACCCAGCACACTCACACAATTCTCATTCTGCACTAAACACACATCAATCACCATGCATTGAGGCATTTTCACCCTGCACTCAGACACTTATCAACCATAAACGTTGTACCATTCACTCTGCACAGATAGCACTCACATTCTTCTCCCTGCACTCATACACTGCTTCCACACCTCTTAACCTATTATTAATCCCATAGGCCAAACCTAATGCATTTGCCAATGCTTGTTAATTAGTGTACTTTGCAAAGTTATACAAATCTAACATTGGCCAGTCCACGGATTTCACCCTACTCTCAGCAAGAGAGCTAATCAGTAGAGGTGGACGAGCCAACAAATTAACAGGGACAGCCAAGCCAAAGTCGAGCCAAGGGTCTGGATCTGATCTTTGAACCCGTGCACGAGTGGAGCCCTGAAAATAAGCTATGTAAATCATCCAACAAACATCACAGAAAATATGGTAAAATCGCTTCAAAATGCAAAAATGTGTATTTCTGTAACATGGAAGTTTTAACATTAATAAGGCACATTATAGCACTGCACTGAAATGTACTTATTAAAAGTGTCAGTTTTGTACAACTGGTAGTCTGAGCTCACATATATGAGAGGGCTACCATACGTGAAACTGTAGTAAGAGTTTTGGTGAAAAAAAAGTATTTGCTTAAGATCACACAATTTAAGTGGGAAATTCACGATTCATCTGTGTTTTCTGGTTTCACTTTGTAAAAATCAGCCAGGAAACGGGTCTCTATTTGTCGTTTCTAATATTAAGGCTTTTTTTTTTACTTTTAGTTCATTTTCTACCTTGTTTAAATACAGCGCAAACTCAACTTGAAGGCTGAGTGCTTTAAATGAGCACCAGTTATATTACACACTGTCACATGCATTATTTATGGGCACAGGGAAATTAAATGATGTGTTCAGAATCACAGGATGTGAGCTGACGCCGAGAGTCGGATGTGGTTCCTCCTTTTCCACAGTCAGCAGCTATGACAGTAATGCCACTTCCTGCATAAAGGGAAAGAAGAAGGGAGGGAGGGAGGAAGAAGGCAGGCAGACAGGGAGGCAGGCAGACAGGCCGGCAGCATGTATAACTACAAACTGCATCTCTGATTCAATAACTGCAAGTTTTTGGAAACTGGATTTGGTTACCCACACACAATTCTGCATTGTGGAAAAGACCGGGTCCCAGCTCAGTAGCACTATGTATGCTCACAAGCACCAACTTAAGTGGGGCACTCTTGCTCAAACTCCACAAGTATTTCACCACTGGGACTCACAAGGGTGCACCAAATCCCAGGACTCTGCTCTGGAAATGATGGCACCAGCAGTGGGACTTTCCTTTCATCAATTCAATCAAGGACAGTTGCTTCTGCTGCTACAAAGCATGATCACGAGAAGGTTGGGTTGCAGTTGATGCTGTGAAAGAGTACAGTTTTTAGCAAGCCCTATTGTCTTAGAGAAGTGTGAGTCTTTGCCCTTTTGCCCTTGCTTTGAGAAGGAAAAATAAGGAAAGGGCATACATAAAAGTAGGACTAAAGCCTTTAGCCTTACTTTTATGTTTGGCCTGTCCTGATTTTGCATAGTCTTGTACATGTGCACACACACATACACACACACACCAGTACAAAAAAAAAAAAAAAAAAACTACCAGTAGGTAGTTATAGTTAGGACCTTGTTTCTATTCAAAAAGCGTTTTTTCTTGTGCCAATATCTTTGGCGCCGTTTGACGAATCTTAGCGAAATTTTCAAAACTAGTGGGGCGCTCCGGTCAGCTCCTGTCTTGAAAGTTTTGGGGTGATTCGTCAAGCAGGGGCTGAGAAAAAAGGGGGTCCCAAAACGCGTTGTCCCCATGTAATTTTCCATAGGAAACTTTAGACAAAGCTACAGCCCGAACTGCTGAACGGAATTACACAACATTTGGCAAAAAGGTAGGTCTAGGTTCAGAAAGAGCCCTTTTTGTTAAATGGTGTAAATCCGTTCAGTAGTTCCTGAGAAATTTAAAAAAGAAAAGGTTTTGATATCTGAGCACCGAGGAGGGTTCGCGAACCCTCCCGGCCACGAGCTTCACTCTGATTGGCTGCCAACACTCCAAACCAGGAAGTGTTGGCAACCATCATGTGACTCTGTAGAAAACGGTGAAAAAAACATTAAAACACAAGAAAAGGGGGCAGGGTAGAAACACCCTGACCCCCTAGGCCTGCTGAGGGGGTCCCTGTTGGCCAAAAAAAGCATTTTTTTAAAATAATTTCGGCCGAATTCGCGCTGGGTGCGCGAATCCGGCCGAAATTATTTTAAAAAAACGAAGCACGGGCTCCTGCGCTTCGTTTGTTAAAAAGGCCTTGGGTGGGCCAGGTCCCAGGGGCAATACTATTTATGGTGTGGGGGCCCGTGGGGGCCCCCACAGCCCCGGGGACCGCCACCTAACCGGGGCTTTATATAAATACGTTGGGAGGGCCTCGTGGGCCCCCCAAGCCCCGGGGACCGCCACCTCCCCGGGGCTTTATTTCAGTACATTGGGGGGGCCTCATGGGCCCCCCCTGCCCCGGGGACCACCACCTCCCGGGGGCACTCTGTATGTAAATATGGGGGTCCGTTACGGAACCCCGCACCGGGGACCGCCACCCCCCAGGGCCGGCTCCTGCAATGTCCCGGGTTGCCCACCCCCAGGACATTGCTGTTTGCTATGACAGGGCCGGAGCACGGCTCCCACCCTGTCATAGCAAATTCTGCTTCGGTTTTGAAAGCGAGAGCAGGAAACCTGCTCTCGCTTCCAAAACCAAAGCAGATTGCTTTTCCACAAGGGGAGCTGCATGTCAGTAGCTCCCGTGTGGAAAAGCAATGCTGGCTCCCGCAGGAGGGGGGGAGCCGGCGGGACCGTGGGGGCATTGAGGCTCCCCCCACAGTCCCGATCACAGAGGCCAGGCCCTGGGGGATGGGGTCCCCGGGGCCAGAAGTGGCCCGGGAGGGGGGCCACGCTGCCCCCCTCCCCTATAAGTTTAAAAAAAAAAAAAAAACGGAAAGGCCGGCCCCGGGGGATGGGGTCCCCGGGGCCATAATTGGCCTGAGGTGGGGGGCCACGCGGCCCCTCTCCCAAAAGTAAAAAATAAAATTAAAAGGCTGGCCAGGCCCCGGGGGATGGGGTCCCCGGGGCCATAATTGGCCTCTGGAGGAGGGCCACGCGGTCCCCCTCCCCAAATTTAAAAAAAAAAAACAAGGCTGCCAGGCCCCGGGGATGGGGTCCCCGGGGCCAAAAGTGGCCCAGGGAAGGGGGCCACACAGCCCCCTCCCATAAAAGAAAAATAAAAAGGAACCGGCAACTCGCCGGAGGCCCTGCCCCTCCCTGCACCACTCTGCAAATGCGCCCCTGGCGCGTTGTAAGTTGGGAATTAATTCCCCTTAAATACTGAGGGTCCTTAGGGCCAACTAGCCCACCAGGTACCTCCAGTATGTGCCACAAAGCTAGATTGCAGAGAGGTGGTCCAAGGCCACGCCCCTTTTTACACCACTCTGCAAACATGCCTCTTGGCGCACTGCTGGTGGGGCGATGAGGTCCACTTGTGTCCTGAGGACTTCAGGACACAAGTGGACTTCATCCCTTGAGCAGCAGTGCGCCAGGAGCCGCGTTTGCAGAGTGGTGTTAAAGGGGCGTGGCCTCGGACCACATCTCTGCAAGGCAGCTCTTTGGTGCTTACTGGAGGTACCTGGTGGGCTAGTTGGCCCACAGGGACCATCAGGATTCAAGGGGACTTAATCCCCCAAGTTACAACGCGCCAGGGTGTGCGTTTGCACAGTGGTGCAGAGAGGGGGTGGGGCCTGATATAACAAGTGTGCAAACGCGCCCCTGGCAGGTTGTAATTGGGGATTAAGTCCCCTCAATCCTGAGGGTCCTGGGGCCAACTAGCCCACCAGGTACCTCCAGTATGCGCCACAGAGATGTGTTGCAGAGAGGTGGCCCGAGGCCACACTCTTTTACACCACTCTGCAAACACACCTCTTGGCGCACTGGTGGTGGGGCGATGAGGTCCTCTTGTGTCCTGAGGACCTCAGGACACAAGCGGACTTCATCCCCTGAGCAGCAGTGCACCAAGAGGCGCGTTTGCAGAGTGGTGTAAAAAGGGGGCGTGGCCTCAGACCACCTCTCTGCAATCCAGCTGTGTGGCACTTACTGGAGGTACCTGGTGGGCTAGTTGGCCCCCAGGGACCCTCAGTATTCAAGGGGACTTAATCCCCCAAGTTAGAACGCACCAGGGGGCGCGTTTTCAGAGTAGTGGAGAAAGGGGGCGTGGCCTTTGTCCTCCTCTCAGCAATCCCACTGTGTGGGGCCTACTGGAGGTAAGAGGTAGGCCCCTAAAGGACCCCCAGCAGTGAAGGGGACTTCAATCCCCATCCAAGAGCGTGCCAGGGAGCGCGTTTGTAGAGTGGTGGGCAAAGGGGGCGTGGCCTGCTCTTCGAACTTAGCAATGCTGCTTGTGGGACTTACTGGAGGTAATAGGAGGGGTAGTTGACCCCCAAGGATGTCCTTGGGGACCAACTACCCCTCTTGTTACCTCCAGTAAGTCCCGCACATTGGGATTGCTAAGACGTCTTCGGAGGCCATGCCCCCCTTTCTCCACCATTCTGAAAACGTGCCTCCTGGCAGACTACGGGATGGGGGATGAAGTCCAATTTACTCCAGAGAGACTTTGGGTGCCAAGAAGCCCTACTGGTACCTCCTGTGAGCCCTACGCACCGGAATTCCTGAGCGCTGGTCGGAGGCCCAGCACCCTTTCTCCACCACTCTGCAAACGCAACTACTAGTTAAAGAAGTGTTTGCAATGTAATAGGTTTCACATTTGCAAGAATTAGAGCTATTGGCGTTGTAAATGCAAACGTTTTTACTAATGTTTTTTGGAGTGGAGTGGATGTACGTTGTGTGTAGTGGAATTATGTGTTATGCTGTGCTGTGAAATTATGTGGATAGAAAGTATGTGGAATTTAGTGTATAGGAATTATGTAGAGTGGGATTATGTGTTATGGAGAGTAATTATGTGGTATGGTAGTCTGCTGTAGGGTGGTAACCTCAGGTTTAGTCTTCCTCGTTTCCATAGCAGCTCAACTATGAGCTCAGTGAGACAAAAAATGATGGAATCACTGAGGAGCACTTGTGGACCTAGTCAGAGGTATGAGTAGGGACACTGGAATTATGTGTCTGTTTGGCTGCACCGACTTTCGCACAATTATACATTTTCTGCATTAGCCACATAATTCATCATCTGCACCCAAATCTGCAGATTTGAACAAAAAAAGCCTTGTTTCTAGCTGAAACGGGTCAAACGTTACCAAAAATACAGAGACAAGTGTTACAGCGTGGTGGAAGGCCCTTTGCAAACCTAGAATGGTCACCTGTTACTTATTGCTAAATGTGGGTGTTAAATTGGTACTAATGGTCTGCAAGCCACTCTTGCTTCCCTCTGCGCCTCTCTTGCCTCTTTCTGCATTTCTGTTGCTTCTTTCTGCACGTTTATTTCTTTTTCTGCACTTCTCTTGACCTCATTCTGCAAATCTCTTGTACTTTCTGCACCTCTCTTCCCTCTTTCTGCACGTCTGTTGCCTCTTTCTGCACCTCATTTGCTTCTTTCTGCACCCCTGTTTTCTCTTTCTGCACTCGTCTTCCCTCTTTCTGTACCTTTCCTGCCTGTTTTTGCATCTCACTTGCCTTTTCTGCACTTTTCTTGCTTCTTTCTACACCTCTGTTGCTTCTTTCAGCAATTCTCTTGCCTCTTTGTGCACTTCTCTTGCCTGTTTCTGCACCTCTCTTGCCTCTTTTTGCACCTCTGTTGGCTCTTTCTGCACCTCACTTGCTCCATTCTACACTCCTATTTCCTCTTTCTGCACCCCTGTTGCTTCATTCTGCCCTTTCCATGCTTCTTTCTGCACCTGTCTTGCTTCTTTCTACACCCCTGTTGTCTCTTTATGTACCTCTTTTGCCTCTTTCTGCACTTTTCTTGCCTTTTTCTGCACCTCAATTCCCTCTTTCTGCACGTCTGTTGCCTCTTTCTGCACCTCATTTGCTTCTTTCTGCACCCCTGTTGTCTCTTTCTGCACTCGTCTCCCCTCTTTCTGTACCTTTCCTGTCTGTTTTTGCCTCTCACTTGCCTCTTTCTGCACTTTTCTTGCTTCTTTCTACACCTCTGTTGCTTCTTTCAGCAATTCTCTTGCCTCTTTGTGAACTTCTCTTGCTTCTTTCTGCACGTTTCTTTCTTATTCTGCACTTCTCTTGACCTCATTCTGCAAATCTCTTGTACTTTCTGCACCTCTCTTCCCTCTTTCTGCACGTCTGTTGCCTCTTTCTGCCCCTCATTTGCTTCTTTCTGCACCCCTGTTTTCTCTTTCTGCACTCGTCTTCCCTCTTTCTGTACCTTTCCTGCCTGTTTTTGCATCTCACTTGCCTCTTTCTGCACATTTCTTGCTTCTTTCTACACCTCTGTTGCTTCTTTCAGCAATTCTCTTGCCTCTTTGTGCACTTCTCTTGCCTGTTTCTGCACCTCTCTTGCCTCTTTTTGCACCTCTGTTGGCTCTTTCTGCACCTCACTTGCTCCTTTCTACACTCCTCTTGCCTCTTTCTGTACCCATGTTGCTTCATTCTGCACTTTCCATGCTTCTTTCTGCACCTGTCTTGCTTCTTTCTGCACCCCTGTTGTCTCTTTATGTACCTCTTTTGCCTCTTTTTGCACTTTTCTTGCCTTTTTCTGCATCTCTCTTCCCTCTTTCTGCACGTCTGTTGTCTCTTTCTGCACCTCATTTGCTTCTTTCTGCACCCCTGTTGTCTCTTTCTGCACTCGTCTTCTCTCTTTCTGTACCTTTCCTGCCTGTTTTTGCATCTCACTTGCCTCTTTCTGCACTTTTCTTGCTACTTTCTACACCTCTGTTGCTTCTTTCAGCAATTCTCTTGCCTCTTTGTGCACTTCTCTTGCCTGTTTCTGCACTTCTCTTGCCTCTTTTTGCACCTCTGTTGGCTCTTTCTGCACCTCACTTGCTCCTTTCTACAATTCTCTTGCCTCTTTCTGCACCCCTCTTGCTTCATTCTGCACTTTCCATGCTTCCTTCTGCACCTGTCTTGCTTCTTTCTGCACCCCTGTTGTCTCTTTATGTACCTCTTTTGCCTCTTTCTGCACTTTTCTTGCCTTTTTCTGCACCTCTCTTCCCTCTTTCTGCACGTCTGTTGCCTCTTTCGGCACCTCATTTGCTTCTTTCTGCACCCCTGTTGTCTCTTTCTGCACTCGTCTTCCCTCTTTCTGTACCTTTCCTGCCTGTTTTTGCATCTCACTTGCCTCTTTCTGCACTTTTCTTGCTTAGTTGGCCTAACGGCTAGGGCGGTCGACCTCCAATCTGGGGAACCTGGTTCGAGTCTCGGCAATGACGCTGAACATCGTGTGATTCTGGGCAAATCACTTAATCTCCCCGTGCCTAACAAAAAATGAATGTGTCCTCATGTAACGCAACTGGTGCTATGTAAAGCGCTCTGATACCCGGCACCGGGTCAAGTTTGCGCTATATAAAACTCCGTAAAAAAAAAAAAAAACCTCTGTTGCTTCTTTCAGCAATTCTCTTGCCTCTTTGTGCACTTCTCTTGCCTGTTTCTGCACCTCTCTTGCCTCTTTTTATACCTCTGTTGGCTCTTTCTGCACCTCAGTTGCTCGTTTCTATACTCCTCTTGCCTCTTTCTGCACTCCTGTTGCTTCATTCTGCACCTTCCATGCTTCTTTCTGCACCTGTTTTGCTTCTTTCTGCACCCCTGTTGTCTCTTTATGTACCTCTTTTGCCTCTTTCTGCACTTTTCTTGCCTTTTTCTGCACCTCTCTTCCCTCTTTCTGCACGTCTGTTGCCTCTTTCTGCACCTCATTTGCTTCTTTCTGCACCCCTGTTGTCTCTTTCTGCACTCGTCTCCCCTCTTTCTGTACCTTTCCTGCCTGTTTTTGCATCTCACTTGCCTCTTTCTGCACTTTTCTTGCTTCTTTTTACACCTCTGTTGCTTGTTTCAGCAATTCTCTTGCCTCTTTCTGCACTTCTCTTGCTTGTTTCCGCACCTCTTTTGCAAATTTCTGTATCCGTCTTGCCTCTTTCTGCACCCACTTCCCTATTTCTCCACCTCTTTTGCTTCTTTCTGCACTTTTCTTGCTTCTTTCAGCACTGCTCTTGCTTCTTTCTACACCTCTGTTCCTTCTTTCAGCAATTCTCTTGCCTCTTTCTGCACTTCTCTTGCCTCCTTCTGCACTTGTCTTCCTTCTTTTTGCACCCCTCTTGCCTCTTTTTGCACCTCTATTGGTTCATTCTGCACTGCTCTTGCTTCTTTCTGCACCTCACTTGCCTCTTTCTGTACTTCTGTTGCTTCTTACTACACCTCTGTTGCTTCTATCAGCAATTCTCTTGCCTCTTTCTGCACCTCTTTTGCAAATTTCTGTTTCCCTCTTTCCTATTTCTGCAACTCTGACTTAGAGGTAGTTTTAATCCCCCTGCCCTATTATGTACTAGGGCCTTACAGGGGAGGTCATGCCAATCACAGGGTACCCCAACCCATAGTCTCCCCTAGTGTATGTAGGTGTTTTCACTGTATTCTAAGTGTCTTTCAGGATAGCACTGGCTCCGGGCCTGGTTAGTCAGAGTCAGTTACCACCAGTACCAGTCAGCAAAACATTGTGGGCACAGGATGACTTTGCAACAAGGCCTGTTTCTGCACCTCTGTTGTTTCTTTGTACATATCTCTTGCTTCTTTCTGCACCTTTCTTCGTCTTTCTGGACTTCTGTTGCATCTTTCTGCAATTCTTTTGCTTCTTTCTGCATGTTTCTTCCTCTTTCTGCACATGTTCTACCTCTGTAGGAATAGTTAGAAATTAGCATTTAAAAAACCTTTGAAATTCACTTAAAAAACCATAGGTTTCATGCACGTTATAGTTAGAAATTAGCATTTAAAAAACCTTTGAAATTCACTGAAAAAACCATAGGTTTCAGGGATGTTATAGTTAGAAACTAGCATTTAAAAAACCTTTGAAATTCACTGAAAAAACTATAGGTTTCAGGCACGTTATAGTTAGAAATTAGCATTTGAAAAAACCTTAGAAATTCACAGAAAAATCCATAGGTTTTAGGGAAAGTTATAGTTAGTTGGACATTTCTCTCGTACAAAACCAGAGAAATTCCCCGTTATAGTTAGTTCAGCTAACTATAACTCGTGCCCCCGCAATGCACTGCTGATGACGTCACATATTACATCACTCATGACATGGTCAGTGACATCACTGATGACATCACTGATGACATCTCAAATGACATCACTGATGACATCACTGATGACATCATCCATGTGATAATTTGATGCATCTTCTCACACCCTAATATAACCTTTGATACACCCACTCTAAATTACAGACTGCCATTCTCAAAACCATAGACACTCCAACACCAATAACTACATACCCACTCACTGATTCTTAGGTCTACACACACATCCACTCACTCACCCGTACAGTCACTCATACTTACGGTCACTCAGTACAGGACTATCATATGCACTCATACACCTATATAGACACTCACACACCGCCACTCATCCATAGAGGTACTCACACACCTAGTCAGTCATGCAAATAATTAATCACACTGCCATTTACTCACCTATACAGTTATACACACACCAGCTCACTTACTCATACAAATACTAGCACATTCTTACGCTCTTATACAATCACTAATACAAGCACACACTCATCCATACAGCCACTCTCACAATCACTCACTCTCACAGATAGTCATTTATATACTCCAACACTTACATATACTGCCTTTCACATATGTAGTTACTCACACATGTACCACTGTGACATCCATTCACTTACCAACACAGCCATACACACACTCACCCACCCACACAGCCCCTCACAAACGCACTCTTGAACCCATACACCCACTGAATCACCCACTCACACATCCGTGGAGAGAGTCACAAACCCCCCACCCACCCACACAGACACTCGGGCACCCATACAGATACTCAGACAACCAATCAATAACCCATATCGATACTCATGTAGCTACTCTCAATCCCATACAGCCGCTTACACACCAACAGACAGACAGATACAGACATTCACACAGTTTAGTCACTAACCCATGCATTCAGAAAGATACGTTTAATCACTCACTTATACAGTCAGTCACGCACCTACTAAATCCTCCATTCAGACACTTATACACCCACTCATTCTTCAATACGCCTTGGCCTATATATATTAAACATATTTAAACTTTACAGAAACACACAGTCACTGGATGATGTCATCAGTGATGTCATCAGTGATGTCATTTGATGTCACTGGTTTTGTGCGAGTGAAGCCTGAGCCTAAATATAACGTCTCTGTAACCTTTGATTATTTCATTGAATTTCTAAGGCTTCTTTGCAGAGCCTGTGTGCGGTCTGTGACTGCCATGTCGACTTGGCAAGTGCACCCACTTGCCAGTCCCTAAACCTTCCCTTATCTTCATATCAGACACCCCTGGCCCAACGGCAGGGTGCATTGTAAGTATAAGGTAGGACATGCCCTGGTGTGTGTGGCATGTCCTAATAGTGAATTACAGCCATTTTCGTTTTTCACTATTGCAAGGCTACCTGTTCTCCATAGGCCAGAATGGGCAGTTTGATTATTACACCTTATAATCCTAACTGACCCAGGGAACATGGTAGAAAAACGAATTTAGTATGCCTGAACTCAGAATGATAAAATACATCTTTTAGTGAAGTTGGTTTTAACATTCTGTGTTTGAAAATACCACTTTTTGAAAGTGGGTATTTTCTTGCCTAAACTTCCAAGCCTGCCTCTGCTAGGTTGTGTATTCCTTGTCTGGAGATTGAGTGACAGGGGCTGGGGGTGGCTACAGGAGACAGGGTGAGTCAGCACAGGGCTGAATAGAAAGATCTGCATCCAGAGTGGAGGGAGGAGTTGCACCTGGGTCTGAATAGGGCTGTGCCTGCCTTCCACAATGCTGGCTCCACCTCCTGCCGGGCGTCTGATGGCTCTGCCCCTCACTCACAAAGGAAAGAAGGAGTCAGAAAAACAAAGTGCTCCAGGACTGACCAGAACTGGTTTTGGACTAGGCAGAGGCCTCTCTGCCTTCAGAGAACAAAGAGAAACTGTGTATAAAAGGGGACCCAGACCCCTAGGAAATTAGATCACTTCTGGGAAATCAAGAAACCTGTTGCCAAGGAGAAGAACCGGAGAAGCTGAAGGAGGAGTACTGCCCCTGTGCTGTTTTGCTGATTGGGGTTGGCCTGCAGTGGTTGCTTTCTACCAAGGACAGGAGAAAAGACTTTGCTGTGTTTTGTCATCTTGAAGAAGAGAATCTCCAAGGGCTTGAACTAGAGCTTGCCTCCTGCCTGAAGTCTCAGGGATACAAGACTTCACCAACCAGCTCCCCCCCTGCATTCCCTTGCTGGGAATTGAAGTGCCTGCTGTTGTGCTGGGCCTTCTGAGAGACTGCGTGTCGCTGGGAGCTAAAAGCGCGACGCAACAACGAGAAGCGTGTCGCCGCCGCAGCCGCGGTCATCGCATCACCAAGGAAGCGAGACGCCGCTGCCGCTGTCATCCTCGCATCGCCGAAGCGCGGCGCATCACCGGAGAAGCGGGACACTGCCACAGAGGTCATCGTCGCATCACCGGAGAAGCGCGTCGCAGGGCCTGTCGCGGCTCCAAGTCCAAAGATCATCGAGTCGCCGCACGGCCGTCGGGCGTTCACGCATCACACCAACATTGTCACATCGCAACCAAGACGCCATTTTGTCGCATCGTACCGGAGAAGAGTATCGCATCGAGGTGCCATCTTGTCGCATCGCACCGGAAAGCAGTAAGAAACCGACGCATCACCTCCCCACACAGTAAGGAAGCGAGCATCAACTCCCTGCGCAGCAGTAAGGAACCGACGCATCCACTCCCCTGAGTGTAAGGAACCGACGCATCACCTTCCCTGCGACCCTTTTGTTTTCTTTGCGTTACGCATTCAAGGTACATTGAGAGTAAAGTGTCGCATTTACAACTTGAGAGAACTGAACTATTTTATAACCTTTTAAAGTCTATTTTTGAGTACAGTATTGTGGATTTTTGCTATTGGGTCTTGTGATAAGTCTATATAAAGATTACTTATTTTTACATAACAACCTGTGTGGTGTCCATCTGTAGTGTTTTCACTGTATTACTGTATGTGTTCCCAAATGCTTTACACACTGCCTCTGAGATAAGCCTGTCTGCTCGTGCCAAGCTACCAGGGGGTGAGCAGGGGTTATTTTAGGAGTGTATCCCCTTATCCTGACTAGAAGCAAGGGTCCCTATTTGGACAAAGGTGCAAACCTTTGCCAACTAGAGACCCCAGTTCTAACATTGGTGGGCAGCGGTGAGGATTTGGACTTGCATTTGTGATTCATATACAGTGATTGGTGTACACTACTAGTGAGTGCAGACCAATACGCGACCACATACATTTTGAAAGGACTTTTTTTTCCTGGGAACCTTTATTTTTGTTGAGAACTGCCAATTTTCACAATGAGCAAAAGAGGATCCATTGCACCTGCAGATATTGAATTTGAAGAAGATAGGGTTGATACCTACACTGTGCCAGAGCTCAAAGCCGTTTGTAAAAAGTTTAAAATCTCTATGAGAGGCCTCACCAGGAAGGAGGAGCTTCAAAAGGCACTGAGGGCCTGGTTGGAAGCACGGAATGCCGGTGGGCAGCCCGAGGAGCCTGTGGAGGAGGCAGAGAATTTAGATGAGCAGCTTGAGGGGCCATTAGGCTTACCCGGGAGGAGAGTGCCTTCCAGGGAGGGCAGCAGTGTTCCTCAAAGGGCCTGTCTCCAGAGGAGCTGGAGGACAGAGACAAAAGCAGGATGCATGAAATGGAAATGGCCAAACTGAAACAGGGAAGCCATGATAGCCTTGAGCACAAGAAATTGGAGTTGGAAAGTAAGAGGTTGGCCATGGAAGAAAAAAGGATGCTTTTAGAGCATGAGAGAGTGGTGAGGGAGCTAGAGCTAAAGGCTAGGAGCCTAGAGATCACTCCCTCTGGTGGCAGCACACCTCCAGTGCCTGTAGAAAGTAGAGTATACATCCCCAAGGAGGTTATTAAGGATTTCATGAAGGGGGAGGACATTGGGCAATGGTTTAAAGCATATGAGATCGCCATGACATCACACCGGGTCCCTGAGAAGGATTGGGGAGCGGGGTTGTGGGGCCGCTTACAGGTGAGGGAAGGGAAACCTTGCTAGCCTTGCCCACAGAGGATCAGATGTCCTATGCCCACCTGAAGGAAGCTTTAGTGGCAAGGTATGGGTTAACTCCAGAGCTTTATAGGCAGAAGTTTAGGAACTGCAAAAGCTGGAGTCTAGTACCAGGGTGGAGTATGTGTCTTATTTTTGCAGAGCATTGGATGGATGGGTGAAGTGTAGCAAAGTAAATGACTTGCAGGGGTTCTATGATTTAATTGCATGGGAGCACTTGTCCAGTAGTTGTTTTCCAGAGCTACGCCAGCACCTTGTTGACAGTAAGCTGACTAATCCTAGGAAGCTTGCTGAGGAGGCGGACCGCTGGGTCAGTACCCGGGTCCACAAGGGTCTTGTGGGAGACTCCGCCAAAGGTGGGCAGGGTCCCCAGCAGAAGAGTGGGGGACAAGGGTAAACAGAAGGAGTTCCAAAAGGGCCCCAAAGTAAACCCCAAGAGATCCAAGGTAAGGGTTCCCAGCCTCCCACTGAGAAAAGACCATGGGTCCCAACAGATAAGTCTGTTCAGAAGGGGCCCAAAGCATGTTTTAGTTGTGGTCAGGTGGGTCACTTTGTAGGAAGTCCCAAGTGCCCCAATACCGTGACCACTGCACCCACTGGTGCACCACCCTGGCAGATGGCTAGTGTAGCCCTGGGGGAGGAGTTGGGTGCCCAAGGTGGGTGGGGTCCCGCAGAGATGTCCCTGGTCTCTTTAGGAGACAGTGAGATGGTCCCTAGGACCCAGCTGCCTGATAACACTAAAAATACAGGCAGTGGGTGACCATCAATGGCCATAGGGTGGAGGCTCTCAGAGACACCGGGGCCAGTGTGACAGCTGTCAGTTGTCGGCTGGTGTCTGAGGAGCAGGTGGTCCCCAACGTATTCTACCCTGTAGTTGCCGCTGACAACTCAGAGAGCCACTGCAAGGTGGTCCAGGTTCCCTTTGAGTGGGGGTCTCAGGTATCCTTCAAGTAGCTGTGAGGCCAGCCATGCCTGTTGACTGTCTGCTAGGCAATGATTTGGAGAGCTCCCCTTGGGCGAAGGTGGAGCGGAGGTCTCATTTGGAGATGTTGGGTCTGCCAGAGTGGGCGTGTGTGACCACTCGGTCAATGGCAGCCGGTAAGGGTATTCAGGAGAACCTGGAGCCTGGAAGAAAGGCCCAGGTGCCTGCCTTAAAGAGAGGAGGCGGGGGGCACGGGAAACCGGCCCCCGAAATTCCCACGGTCCAGGAGGAGGCAGACCTTGAAGGGGATGCCCTGGAACCTACAGGGGAACAAGTGGCTGAACTGGGGGACCTGCCTGAGCTGACCCATTGGCAGCAGGAAGGAGGCCCCTCCAGGGAGGAGTTCTGCAAGGAGCAGAAGAAGTGCCCTTCTCTTGAGGGCTTGTGGCAACAGGCTGCAAGCCAGGCAGCAGGTGATCAGTCTAGATCACACTGGATCTACTGTGAGAATGGTCTCCTGTATAGTGAGCCTAAGGTTGCTGAGCCTGGGTCAGCCCGTGTGCTGGTGGTACCCCAGCGCTTCAGAGCCTTCCTACTGGGTCTGGCTCATGATGTGCCTTTAGCAGGACATTTGGGGCAAGACAAGACCTTTCAAAGGCTTGTCACCCACTTTCATTGGCCCCAAATGCGCAAGAGTTCAGATACTCATTGCAGGACCTGTCAGACTTGCCAGGCAAGTGGTAAGAGTGGGAGGA
The DNA here is from genome assembly GCA_963921515.1 of Calotriton arnoldi. NCBI lineage: Eukaryota > Metazoa > Chordata > Amphibia > Caudata > Salamandridae > Calotriton > Calotriton arnoldi. The sequence goes on along the minus strand of CAWUFW010020590.1, from coordinate 116,528 downwards.
AGCACAAGGCTCCTCTCCAACCTTTCCCTGTTGTCAGCACCCCCTTTGAGAGGGTGGGTATTGACATTGTGGGGCCTCTGGATCCCAAGACAGCCATGGGCAACAGGTTCATCCTGGTCTTGGTGGACCATGCCACCCGGTACCCGGAAGCCATCCCTCTTCGGACAGTGACGGCCCCCGTGGTGGGACGTGCACTGATGGGGATTTTCTCCCGTGTGGGGTTCCCCAAGGAGGTGGTGTCCGACCGTGGTACCAACTTCATTTCCAAGTATATGAAGTCCCTGTGGCAGGAGTGTGGCGTAACCTATAAGTTCACCACTCCTTACCACCCCCAAGGTAATGGGTTGGTTGAGAGATTCAACCGGACCCTGAAAGGCATGATTATGGGTCTTGAAGAACCCATGGGGCGTAAGTGGGACGTCCTCTTGCCATGCCTGCTCTTTGCTTACAGAGAGGTGCCCCAGAAGTCCTTAGGGTTCAGTCCCTTTGAACTGCTGTACGGCCATCCTGTAAGAGGACCTCTGAGTCTGGTCAAGGAAGGCTGGGAGGAAGCTCCCAGGAAAACTCCCCAGGATGTATTTAGTTACATGCTGGCCTTCAGGAACCAGACTCGGCGTTTCAGACAACACGCTGAGGCGAATCTGGAAGCCAGCCAGGAAGAGATGAAACGTTGGCATGATCAGAATGCCACTCTGATCGAGTTTCAGCCTGGACAAAGGTTTGGGTCATGGCCCCAGTGGAGCCCTGTGCGCTCCAGGATAAGTGGACCGGACCATTTGAGGTGGTGGAGCGCAAGAGTGATGTCACCTACTTGGTGGACTTGCAGTCTCCCAGGAACCCCTTGCGGGTCCTGCATGTGAACCGCCTGAAACCCCACTTTGAGAGGTCTGAAGTGGGCATGCTCTTAGCAACAGATGCTGGGATGGAAGAGGAGACTGAACCTCTTCCTGACCTCCTGTATGCAAAAGAGCAAGATGGGTCAGTGGGTGGTGTGAACCTCTCTCCCACCCTGACCCCTGAGCAGCAGAATGACTGTCGCCAACTGTTGGGGCAGTTTTCTGATCTGTTCTCCCTGACTCCCAGTATCACTGAATGGTGCATCCATGATGTGGACACTGGGGACAGTCCTCCTGTGAAGCACAAAACTTACAGAGTGACTGACAGGGTGAGAGCTCGCATCAAGGAGGAGGTCTCCAAGATGTTTGCCTTAGGGGTGATTGAGTCCTCTAACAGCCCTTGGGCCAGCCCAGTGGTCTTGGTCCCAAAGGCTGCCGCGCCTGGTGCCACACCCGAACTCCGGTTCTGTGTGGACTACCGAGGACTCAATTCAGTCACCAGGACTGACACGCACCCCATCCCCAGAGCTGATGAGCTCATTGATCGGTTAGGGGCTGCCCGGTACCTCAGCACATTTGATCTAACGTCTGGATACTGGCAGATTGCCTTAACTGATGGGGCCAAAGAGAGGTCAGCATTCTCCACACCAGATGGGCACTACCAATTCCGGGTGATGCCCTTTGGGATGAAGAATGCCCCTGCCACCTTTCAGAGGTTGGTCAACCAGGTGTTGGCTGGGCTGGAGGATTTCAGTGCCGCCTACCTGGATGACATTGCAGTGTTCAGCGCCACTTGGGAGGAACATCTGCACCACCTCTGGGAAGTGTTGAAGGCACTGCGGAGGGCAGGCCTCACGATCAAGGCGAGTAAGTGCCAGATCGGGCAGGGTTCTGTGGTGTACTTGGGACACCAGGTTGGGAGCGGCCAGGTGGCGCCCCTACAACCCAAGATAGATACCATCCTGGCTTGGGAACACCCCCAAAACCCAGACAGAGGTGAGAGCCTTCTTAGGACTCACTGGGTATTACAGGAGGTTTGTCAAGGGGTATGGCAACATTGTTGCACCCTTGACTGAGCTGACTTCCAGGAAGCAGCCCAGGAAAGTGAACTGGACTGATGCCTGCCAAAAGGCTTTTGATGCCTTGAAATCTGCCATGTGCACGGCGCCCGTGCTTCAGGCGCCCAACTTCTCAAGGGAATTCATTGTGCAGACAGATGCTTCAGAGCATGGTGTTGGGGCTGTACTTTCACAGATGAATGAGGAGGGCCTAGACCAACCTGTAGCCTTTATTAGTAGGAGGTTACTCCCACGGGAACAGAGGTGGAGTGCGATTGAACGTGAGGCATTTGCTGTGGTCTGGGCACTGAAGAAGTTGAGACCATACTTGTTTGGGACTCACTTCCGGGTTCAGACAGACCACAGGCCCCTCAGATGGTTAATGCAGATGAGGGGTGAGAACCCAAAACTGTTGAGGTGGTCCATTTCCCTACAGGGGATGGACTTCACGGTGGAACACCGCCCTGGTACAGAACACGCCAATGCTGATGGTCTGTCCAGATTTTTCCGCCTTAGTGATGAGAACTCCCAGGAGGAAGGGTAGTTCTCCCCACATTTAAGCTGGAGGGGACACGTGTTAGACTTGGCACCATTGGCGTGGGTCTCCCTTCCATTTTTTTGCTGTTGCCTCTTATGTTTTGCTGGTTTTAGATGCTTTTGGGCACTGTGCCACTGCTGTTCAGTGCCACAGTGCAAGTGCTCCCTACTGTAAATTGATGTATGGATTAGTGACTCCATGATTGGATGATTGGTTTACTTGTCAGTCCCTAGTACAGTGCACTGAGTGTGCCCAGGGCTTGTAAATCCAATGCTGCTGGTGGGCTTGCAGCACTGGTTGTGCCACCTACAGAAGCAGCTTGTAAAATGTGTCTCAGGCCTGCCATTGCAGAGCCTGTGTGCGGTCTGTGACTGCCATGTCGACTTGGCAAGTGCACCCACTTGCCAGTCCCTAAACCTTCCCTTATCTTCATATCAGACACCCCTAAGGTAGGCCCAACGGCAGGGTGCATTGTAAGTATAAGGTAGGACATGCCCTGGTGTGTGTGGCATGTCCTAATAGTGAATTACAGCCATTTTCGTTTTTCACTATTGCAAGGCTACCTGTTCTCCATAGGCCAGAATGGGCAGTTTGATTATTACACCTTATAATCCTAACTGACCCAGGGAACATGGTAGAAAAACGAATTTAGTATGCCTGAACTCAGAATGATAAAATACATCTTTTAGTGAAGTTGGTTTTAACATTCTGTGTTTGAAAATACCACTTTTTGAAAGTGGGTATTTTCTTGCCTAAACTTCCAAGCCTGCCTCTGCTAGGTTGTGTATTCCTTGTCTGGAGATTGAGTGACAGGGGCTGGGGGTGGCTACAGGAGACATGGTGAGTCAGCACAGGGCTGAATAGAAAGATTGGAGGGAGTGGAGGGAGGAGTTGCACCTGGGTCTGAATAGGGCTGTGCCTGCCTTCCACAATGCTGGCTCCACCTCCTGCCGGGCGTCTGATGGCTCTGCCCCTCACTCACAAAGGAAAGAAGGAGTCAGAAAAACAAAGTGCTCCAGGACTGACCAGAACTGGTTTTGGACTAGGCAGAGGCCTCTCTGCCTTCAGAGAACAAAGAGAAACTGTGTATAAAGGGGACCCAGACCCCTAGGTAATTAGATCACTTCTGGGAAATCAAGAAACTTGTTGCCAAGGAGAAGAACCGGAGAAGCTGAAGGAGGAGTACTGCCCTGTGCTGTTTTGCTGATTGGGGTTGGCCTGCAGTGGTTGCTTTCTACCAAGGACAGGAGAAAAGACTTTGCTGTGCTTTGTCATCTTGAAGACGAGAATCTCCAAGGGCTTGAACTAGAGCTTGCCTCCTGCCTGAAGTCTCAGGGATACAAGACTTCACCAACCAGCTCCCCCCCTGCATTCCCTTGCTGGGAATTGAAGTGCCTGCTGTTGTGCTGGGCCTTCTGAGAGACTGCGTGTCGCTGGGAGCTGGAAGCGCGACGCAACAACGAGAAGCGTGTCGCCGCCGCAGCCGCGGTCATCGCATCGCCAAGGAAGCGAGACGCCGCTGCTGCTGTCATCCTCGCATCGCCGAAGCGCGGCGCATCACCGGAGAAGCGGGACGCTGCCACAGAGGTCATCGTCGCATCACCGGAGAAGCGCGTCGCAGGGCCTGTCGCGGCTCCAAAGATCATCGAGTCGCCGCACGGCCGTCGGGCGTGCACGCATCACACCAACGTTGTCACATCGCAACCAAGACGCCATTTTGTCGCATCGTACCGGAGAAGAGTATCGCATTGAGGTGCCATCTTGTCGCATCGCACCGGAAAGCAGTAAGAAACCGACGCATCACCTCCCCACACAGTAAGGAAGCGAACATCAACTCCCCTGCGCAGCAGTAAGGAACCAACGCATCCACTCCCCTGAGTGTAAGGAACCGACGCATCACCTTCCCTGCGACCCTTTTGTTTTCTTTGCGTTACGCATTCAAGGTACATTGAGAGTAAAGTGTCGCATTTACAACTTGAGAGAACTGAACTATTTTATAACCTTTTAAAGTCTATTTTTGAGTACAGTATTGTGGATTTTTGCTATTGGGTCTTGTGATAAGTCTATATAAAGATTACTTATTTTTACATAACAACCTGTGTGGTGTCCATCTGTAGTGTTTTCACTGTATTACTGTATGTGTTCCCAAATGCTTTACACACTGCCTCTGAGATAAGCCTGTCTGCTCGTGCCAAGCTACCAGGGGGTGAGCAGGGGTTATTTTAGGAGTGTATCCCCCTTATCCTGACTAGAAGCAAGGGTCCCTATTTGGACAAAGGTGCAAACCATTGCCAACTAGAGACCCCCAGTTCTAACACCCGCCTTCTCTGGGCCGATTATGTCCACAGGGATGCCATCCCCTGGGGCAAGTCCTTAATGAAATGGGGCGGGGGGGCTATGTCGCCACCCTCCCCGGGCCGATTTTGGCACCAGGGACCCCCTTCCCCCAGCCTTTCTTTTAAAAAAAATGTTTTATTATTAAAGGGCATGGACCTCTCCTGTGCTGATTTTGGCCCCGGGGACCCCATTTCCCAGGGCCAGGCCTCTACTGTGGGTGCCCTTGTCCCACCCAGCGCACTCACTCTCATCTGCTGGAGACTACGGTTGGAGCCCCAAAGCCCTTGAGGTCCCTGCTGGTTCCCCGCCTCCTGTGGGAGCCAACATTGCTTTTGGACAGAGGTAGCTGCTGAACATGCAGCTCCCTCTGTCCAAAAGCAGATCTGCTCCGCTTCGTGCAAGCAAGAGCATTCTCCATGCTATTGCTTGTACAAAGTGAAGCAGCATTTGCTATGGCTTGGCGGGAGCACCATAGCAAACTGCAATGTCCCGGGGGTGGGCACCCCAGGACATTGCTGGGAGGTGGCGGTCCCTAGTGCCATCTAGGGCTCCAGGAGGGGAGACCTGGAACTCCCTACCTCTGCACCTCAGGCAATCACCATTTCTGCTGCAATTCAGGAAGGGCCTCAAGACCTAGCTCTTGGACTGAACTGCAGACCCAGGCCCCCCCACCCAGCACCTTGAAACCCTCACAGGTGAGTAGTTGCGCTTTATAAGTTCCTGATTGATTGATTGATTGATTGATGGTCCGCAGGGCAGCGGGGGCGGCCATACAGGCCCCCACATCAATATTTAAAGAAGCCTGGGGAGATGGTAGCCCCTGCGGCATTATAAGCCACGGAAGGGGGGCCCATGTGCCCCCTCCATTTTGCATAATGCCCCTGGTATCTGGCCCAACTGATGGCTGATAATGAACAAAGCTCAGGAGACCGCTCTTTGTTTTTTTATATCTTTGGATCCCGCCATTTTTTTTTAATGCTGTTTTGGGCTCTGTGGGGTCTCAGTGGGATCCCCCCAAGAGGCCTAGGGGGTCAAGGTGTTTAAATCCTGACCTATTTTCTTTTTTTTAACATTTTTTGTGAGACTCAGTTCATTGGGGCCCAAGATGGCTGCCAACACTTCCTGGTTGAAGCGTTGGCAGCCAATCAAATTTCAGTAGGGTTTCAGTAGGATTTTGTGCTCCCAGATATCTATATTTTTTAAACATAAATATCTCTGAAACTGCCAAACAGATTTACAACAGATTACAAAAAAGCATGCTTTCTGGCCCAACATCTAGCATTCTGCCAAATTCGGTGTAATTCCGTTCAGCGGTTCAGGCTGTAGTCGTGTTCAAATATGAAAAATCCCAATAGACATAACATGGGAAAAATGTGTTTTGGGACCCTCTTTTTTCTCGGCCCCGCTTGACGGATCACCCCAAAACTTTCAACACAGCAGCTGAACATTTTTTGAACATTTTGTGAAGATTCCACAAGCGACGCCAAAGTAATAATCCAAAATGAAAAACACTATTCCTGCGGGCCTCCCCGGGGCACTTTTAATTATGATTGCAGGCAGGCCCAGATTCATTATTAAAAAGGCCCGTGGGAGGTGGCGGTACCCGCTGCCTCCCCCAGGCTAATTAAAATTATGTGGGGGCCTCATGGACCCCCCTGCCCTGAGGACCACCACCTCCTCGGGGCACAGTATTTTTTTATTTTAAGAAATGCGAGGGAGGCTGTAGGCCATTCCCCGCTGCCCGGGAGCCACTATCCCCCGGGGCACATACTCTATTGAAAAAAAAGCGGGGGTAGGTCCTACTGCCTCACTTGTAGCCCCATGGACTGCAACCTCCCCGGGGCACAAATGCAATAATTAACAGGGTCCGTTGCAGGGCCCTGGAGACCACCACCTCCCCGGGGCAAATCTGAAGAAAGGAGGGGGCCCTACATTGCCCGGGGGACCACCACCCCTAGGGCTGGCTCCAGCAATGTCCCGGGGTACCCACCCCTGGGACATTCAGTTTGCTATAGCTTGGCAGTAGTACTGTTCCTGCCATGCCATAGCAAACAGTGCTCTACTTTGATCAAGCAAGAGCATTTTCCTCTCGCTTGCTCAAAGCAGAGCACTTTGCTTTTACACATAGAGAGCTGCATGTCAGCAGCTCCCTGTGTGTAAAAGCAATGCCAGCTCCTGCAGGAGGCGGGTAGCAGGCAGGGACCGTGGGGGCCTTTAGGCTCCCCCATGGTCCCCAACGAAGTGGCATGGCCCCAGGGGATGGGGTCCCCTGGGCTGAATATGGCCAGGGAGGGGGGCCACTCAGCCCCCTCCCTTTCAAGATTTTTTTTTTTATAAAAAGAAAAGGCCTGGCCCTAGTGGATGGGGTCCCCTCCCTTTTTTTATATTAAAAAATAATCAAAAAAAGGGTCAGGCCCTGGGGGATGGGGTCCCTGGGGCCCAACATGGTCCATGGAAGGGGGGCAACACGGTCCCCCTTCCAAAAAAATAAAAAAAAGGCTGGGAACTCGCCACTGACATCTTTTAACACTACTCTGCAAATGCGCCTCCTGGTGCGCTGCTGGTTCAGCGATGAAGTCCCTTTAGCTGCTGAGGGTCCTCAGGGGCCAACAAGACCTCCTGTTACCTCCAGTAAGCCCGATACAGTGGGATTGCTGGGAGGTGGTCCCTTTCTCCACCACTCTGCAAATGTGCCTCTCAGCACACTGCTGATGGGGGATGAGGTCCCCTTGTCTCCTGAGGGCCTCAGGATTAAAGTGGACTTCTTCTCCCAATGAGTAGTGCACCTGGAGGCCCATTTGCAGAGTGGTGGAAAAAGGTCGAGTGGTCTCTAATGACCTCTCAGCAATCTACCTGTGTGGGTCTTACTGGAGGTAACAGGAGCGCTAATTGGCCCCAAAGGAAGTCCTTGGAGGCTAACTACACCTCCTGTTATCTCCAATAAGTCCCACACAGCGGGATTGCTAAGAGATCTTCAGAGGCCATCTCCCCTTTCTGTGCCACTCTGCAAACCTGGCTCGTGGTGCACTACTGGTTGGGGGATGAAGTCCATTTTACTACTGAGGGACCTTGGGGGCCAAGAAGCCCTCCTGGTACCTCCTGTAAGTCCTACACAGTGGAATTCCTGAGAGCTGGCTGGAGGCCTAGCCCCCTTTCGCCACCACTTTGCAAATGCAACTACTAGTTTAAACAAGCATTTGCAATGCAATGGGTTTCGCATTTACAAGCGTTTGAGCACATCAACAGATAAATATAAAGCAGATTACATTGCAACCGAATATGTGACTCGCGCATTAAGTGTAAGTTCTCGCCTTTATGTCAAATTAGCTCGATCTTTGCATGTGCGATTTCAATGGGGCTCTGTCAGAATATACAGCTTAGTGTGAGTTGGGTGCGCTTTGACTCTGCCCATGGAAGTGTTGCTTTCTCACCTCATACGATTGGCTATTGGGTATATTATTACACCTCCTATGGTATAATTGTACTGCATTACAGACTGTTTTACTTTTGAAAAGTAAATCAAATAACTGCATTAAATTATTTATCTAACAGATGCATTGTTTAAATAAATCAAACGTGCTTTTTATGTGAAAGCATTTTTTTAAATATAATTTAGTCGAACTCAGATTCCAAGGTAGACCCATTTGCTTAGCCACTGCTTTTTTGGGTACTTAAGACAATGTGGGGAGCAGAGTGTATGGCAGCTTTAGGTGGGGTCGGGCTTGTATCAGTGAGAAAGACGTTCAACATTCTTTAACTAGCACACAGAACGATGCCTCAGTCACTGAACCCAAAACATGCATTTAGCATTTCAGTAAAATATCTACCCCTCAAACCAGTGCAGCGCTCTCAATATGTTAGTATGACAGTTTTTGTGATTATTAGTGAAATAAGTTCAAACATGTGCATGCTTTATTCACTCTTTTTAAGACTTTCACTCTTTCAATGTTAACACACACAGCTTCAGTCACCTCCACGGACTTGCAGGTTTCCTCCAGCTGGCTTATGATGGCTTGGATTTTGGCGTTGCTTTCCACTAGCACGGCAATGCCCTCCGTGAGCTCAGATAGAACAATAGGGATTAGAACCAAAACAAGCAGCACTACACATGCGCCTACCGTCCACCTCCTGCTGCCAACGGCCGGCGTGGACTGGTTGGGGGAGGGGCGGGAAAGGGATATGAAGCAGCGAATAGAGATAAAGATTAGCTAATCCAGGGAAACGGCACTTTTAATAAATAAAGATTACTCACTCCGGAGGTCTGTGCATGTTTGCAGAGAGGCACTGGGGGGCACCAAAAAGAGCAAGAATAAATAAATTAAAAGACGGGGTGGATGCATACACAAGTGTGCAGGGTGGGGGGCCTGTGGGATGTTTTGGTGGGCACAGTGTGTGCATGTTACGGTGCTGTCTTTAAAGGATCTTTAATAAGAAAAGCTCGAGACTGAAACATTAAGCACAGCATTTTTACAGTATGTCTAAACAAGCTTGGTGCTGATAAGGCAATATGCAAATAACAAAAGCAACAACATAAAGCCATGCAACAGACTTCATTTCGGGAAAGGGTTATTTGTGAGCCCCGGCTGGTCAAAAGACAAGCAGCGGCGCTCCAAGGACAGTATGAAGGTAGATTAAAAGCGCATTTTAAAGCTCAACCACGGCGTATCCTACTCACCATGGCTCTGTCTACAGGGAAAAGGGCGTCCTTCTTCCCGTCCAATGCTGAGTCCGGAGCTGCAGCTGCAAGGGTTTCTGCTGCAGAGCTCGAGGCGCCACTTCATTGGCCCTCAGTTTGGGCTACTCTGTCCCCTGCGCTTGGACGGAGTTTTAGGGTATTTTATCCCGTATGCAGTCGGAGTAATGTGTGAAGTTTCGTGCTGCAGTGGTAGCTGAGGTCACAGCTGCTCACCGGTCGGGTAAGGTTGAACTCCGCTTTTATGTAGTTGCGCTGTCAGCACTTTTAGTTTAGTTTCTCTATCTCTGTTTCTATTTCGAAAGCGTACGTAGGAGAAGGGAATACCTGAGTCACCCGGGCTGTTCCCGCCCGCCCGCTCAGCTCTCTGGTCGGTACTGTAACTGGTGTACTTTCCTTGGTGTTATATTGCAGAATTAATGTGGAAGCGTTCGGTACAATTACAATTTTTTTTTAAAAATGCACCAACATTAGTTCCATTACTACGCAGCGGCAAGCCGGACATGTGTGTGGTGTTTTGTCGCGCATGCGTACGATGTAAAGCATCGCGCGCATGCGAGACAAATAGTGCGAATGCACCCACCAATGAAATTGCAAACAAGCACTGAAAATGCAATAGGACGCGTATTTACGCGAGTCCTATTGCATTTTTAACGGAAGTGCAGATGTAAAAGAAGGCACCAATAGGAGGGGGTGGGAAGGTGTTGGTGGTGGAAGAAGTCACGGAGTATGGGAGAGAATGGGGAGAGGCAGAGGAGCAAAACTGTTTGTGAAGTAAAGGGGCTGATAGCCTCGGAAGAGGAAAAATGACGCCATGCCAGTCAGGAGGTGGGACTAAGACGGCATAAACCAATCAAAATACAGGATTTTTCATTGTAACCAATCAAATTTATGGCCGGAAAGTGGGCGGAGCTTTCCCCCGCTAGAGTGTATACAGCATCTCTCGCCGAGACAGCGCATGCGCTGCCTAGACGAAACCTAAAAACTGAGAAATTCACTGAAAAAAACAAAGATTACAGGGATGTTATAGTGAGGAATTAGCATTTAAAAAACCTTAGAAATTCACTGAAAAAATCAAAGGTTACAGTGAGGTTATAGTTAGGAAATTGAATTTAAAAAAAACTTAGAAATTCACTGAAAAAAACAAAGGTTACAGAGTTGTTATAGTTAGGCTCAGGTTTCATTCATACAAACCAGAGAAATTCAGCAGTTATAATTAGCTGAGGTAACTATAACTTGCACCCCTGTAATGCACTGCTTATGGTCTCACATATTACATTACTCATGACATGGTAAGTGACATCACTGATCACATCACTGATTACATTTCAAATGACATCACTGATGACATCATCCACAGAATCTCTGATGCACCCAATTATCCCCATGGAACCTTTCATACACCCACTCCCACACAACCACAAACCCATTCACAGACCCATACCAGTACTTGCACACCCAATCACTGATTCATAGATCTACAGACACATCCACTCACTCACCCATACATCCCTTCATATACCAACTCACTCACTAATATCCACTCATACACCCACACAGCCACTCACACACTGTCAGTCACCCATACAGCTACTCACATGCCTACTCACTCACCCATAGAGTCAATCACACAGCCACTTACTCACCTACACAGCTATACACACACCCACTCACTTATTCAAACAGATACTAACACATACTCACCTATACAGTCTCGAACACAAGCACACACTCACCCATACAGCCTCTCTCACAATCACTCACTCACACATACAGTCACTCATATACTCCAACACTCACCTATACTGCCTTTCATATATGCAGTTGCTCACCCATATACCACTGGCATATCCATTCACTCACTGACACAGCCATACATACACTCAGTCACCCATAGAGCCCCTCACAGGTGAACTCACTAACGCATACAGCCATTGGCTCACCAACTCACTCATCCATGCAGGCAGCCACACACTCCCTCACCCACCCACACAGTCACACAGACACCAATACAGGTACTCAGACAACCAATCAATCACCCATACAGCAACTCACATACCCACTCACCAACCCATACAGTCACTTAGACACCAATTGACAGACTGATTCAGACATTCACACAACCTAGTCACTCACCCTACATTCACTGAGACACCTATTCACTCACCTATACAGTCAGTAATACACCAACTGAATCATCCATACGGACACTCATATGCCCACATTTATGCGTGTGTATATATATATATATATATATATATATATATATATATATATATATGTGCATAGAATATAGTACTTAACGCAGATTTTACACCGTGATACAATCACAACGCAGTTGTTACAACAACCGCGTTGTTAAAACACAGTGCCATTACAACGCAAGTCATTACAACGACTTGGGCTAGATGGTGTGCTGGACTTAGGAATAGTATGATTTACTATTCCAACTCTAGTGTGTGCAACAGTAGGGAAGGTGTTGGAATAGTAAATCATACTATTCCTTAGTCTAGAGCGCCATCTAGCGCAAGTCGTAGTAACGACTTGCGTTGTAATGGCACTGCATTGTAACAACGCGGTCGTTGAAATGACCGTGTTGTGATTGTATTGTGGTGTAAAATCTGCGTTGTTAAGGTTGTTTCCCATATATATATATATATAACCTATTGGCCGTCGCCAGTAGGTGGTTATAGTTAGGACCTAGTTTCCATAGGAAAAGCATTTTTTGACTTGCCTATAACTTTGGTGTTGTTTGACCAATCTTCATTAAATTGCACCAAAAACATCTCAAGGTAGGTTCTGGTTGTCATGGAAAGTTTGGGGGTGATTCATGCAGTGGGGACTGAGAATTTAGGGCACGAAATAAGGGTGCGTTTGTAATGTTAATTCCCATAGGAACCTTTAGCCACACCTACAGCCCGAACTGCTGAATGGGCTTACACCAAATTTGGCAGGGAGGTAGATGTTGGTTCAAGAAAGTGCCTTTTGCCTATTTGGTGTAAATCTGTTCAGTAGTTTTTGAGAAATGTAATCCAAAATTTATAGTGATATCTCTGGCCGCAGATATTTTGCGTCGATTCCGCGATTAATCGTCAATGCACGCGCCAATGGGAATGCTGTGATTGGCTTAGCCGAACTTGAACAGAAAGTTGTGGCCGCCATTTTATTGATCATGAACAGGTCCCCGATTTCTGAAAAAGCTAACATAAGGTGTCAGAGTGGACATACTCAGCCCCCATGTTTGCGAAATGGGGATGTTAGTGACGCAAGTTATGTGTCCAAAACTGCTTTTTTTAATCACACGCGATATTCGCAATGACACCACAACCGCCAGCATGGCCCCCCATGTACCATTGCGGGGATGTCGCGACAATCGACGTTGTCGCGCATATTGGTGGAAATATTAAAAATATATATATTTTTACACACTAGCTGGTGACTGTCACACACTTATGTACCTACTCACATATTCACATAGACATTTATACACCCATTCACATACCCACTCACACACTTATATTTCCAGTCACATACCCACTCAGATGATGATGTACCCACTGTCATACCCATTCAAATACTCATACACGCACTTACAAACTCACTTGGAGAGTAACGCACCCATGTACAGACCCACTCAGACACTCATACACCCACTTACAGACCCAGTGTGAAACTTTTGCTTCCACTGACATACCCACTGATAGTGAGACCCACTCAGACACTTATGCACCAACTCATAGATCCAGTCACAGGCTCATGTACCCATTCACATATGCAGTCAGAGACTCGTACACCCACTCACAGACCTATTCAGACACTCATGTACCCACTCAGAGACCCAATCAGACACTCACACACCCAGTCAGAGACTCAATCAGACATTCATTCATTGACTCACAGACCCACTGAGAAATGTAGAATTCCACTCATACACCCACTGAGACAGTGATTGACTCAGTCACAGATCCAGTCTGACAATCACGTACTGACTCACAGAGCCACTGAGAGACTCATACTTCCACTCATATATTCACTGATAGAGAGATACACTCAGAGACTTATGCAGCCAGTGACACACTTATGGAAAGACTCATGAGTTTACTCTGATATCCCCTCAAAGACTTATATATGCAGTGACAGACCGACTCAGAGACTTATGCATGCACTCACATAACCGAGTGAATCATTAATACAGGCTGTTATAGAGATATTGATAAATATTTTTATAGAGTTAATTAGATAGTGATTTATCTAGTGTGATGGTTAGAATTAGTAAGATAGTTATAATTGTTGAATGTGGTGGTGGCTATTGAATTCCTGCTTTTGCTTTGCATTTTTGTGACATATCCGTGATGATCGCAGGTACCGACGTCATCGCAATCTCCGGCGTCACCTCAAAAACAGAATTTAGGTTTTAGAGACAGTTTTTATAGAAACTCTCTAGAAAAACATGACTTTAGAGAAAACTGTAAAAACCCCATAGTGTGTAAAATACTGTAATATGTGTGGATATATGTATTTTAGACTTTTTGGCAAAGGCGTGATCGTCACGGTTAACAACGCCATCGTGATGTCTCGAATAAACGCTAAAATGGAAAATAGGTCTGAACGATGGTTTTTAAAGAAACTTAGTACAAAAATATGAGTTTAAACATGCTTTGAAAAAAGTATGTATAGAAGGTTACAGGGACATTATAGTTAGAAATTAACATTTAAAAATCCTCAGAAATTCACTGAAAAAAACAAATGTTACAGGGACATTATAGTTAGGGATTAGCATTTAAAAAACCTTAGAAATTCACTGAAAAAAACAAAGGTTACAGGGATGTTATAGTTAGGGTGACGTTTCACTCGTATAAAACCAGAGAAATTCAACTGTTATAGTTAGTGAGCTAACTATAACTTGTGCCCCCACAATGCACTGCTTATGACCTCACATACTACATCACTCATGACATGGTCAGTGACATCACTGATGACATCTCAAATGACATCACTGCTTACATCATCCATAGAATTTCTGACACACCCACTCACACTCCCATGTAACCTTTCATACACCCACTCCAACTTCTATTGTACCATTCTCAAACCCATACACACACTCATACCAGTACTTACATAGCCACTCATTGATTCCTAGATCAATACATACATCCACTCACTTACCCATACAGACACTCATACACCCACTTACTCACTCACTAATACAGCCATTGACATATCCACTCATACACCCATACAGCCCCTCACACACTGAGCCAGTCATCCATAGAGCTATTCACACACCTACTCACTCACCCATACAGTCAATCACACAGCCACGTACTCACCCATATAGATGCACACACACTCACTCATACAGTTACTAACATGTACTCACTCACCTATATAGTCAATGATATAAGCACATACTCATCCATACAGCCACCCTCACATTCACTCACTTAGCCATACAGTCATTCATATACCCCATCACTCTTCTATACTGCCTTTCACATTTTAGTTACCCATATAGTACTAATGTATGCACTCATTCACTGACTGACACAGTCATACACACACTTACTCACCCATATAGCCCCTCAGATACACACACTCAGTAACCCATACAGCCACTGACTGACCTACTCCCTTATCCATACAGGCAGTCACACACCCACACAGACACTCAGATACCCATACAGGTACTCAGACTACCAATCAACCACTCATATACCTACTCACACACCCATACAGCAACTTAGATGCCAACTGACAGAATGATACAGAATCAAAACACAACCAGTCACTCACCCATACCTTCACTGAGACACATAATCACTCACTTATACAGTCAGTCATGCACCCAATGAATCATCCATGCAGGCAATCATACACCCACTGATTCACCAATACACCTTGATATATGTATTTAACACTCATAAACATTTTAAACACCCTCACAGTCACTGGATGATGTCATCAGTGATGTCATTTGAGATGTCATCAGTGATGTCATCGGTGATGTCATCAGTGATGCCACTGACCATGTCATAAGTGATGTAATATGTGAGGTCAGAAGTAGTGCATTGCGGGCACATGAGTTATAGTATATATTACATCACCTACTGCAATTGTCAGTAGGTAGTTATAGTTAGGACCATGTTTCCATAGGAAAAGCATTTTTTGATTTGCCTATATCTTTGGCGCCATTTGATGATTCTTCACAAAATTTTCCCCAAAAAGTGTGCCGGTGATTCTTGTTGCTCATGGAAAGTTTTGGGGCATTCTGTCAAGTGGGGCCGAGAAAAAGGGGGGTCCAAAAAAAGTGTTTTTCCAATGTTCATTTCCATAGACATTTTAAACGTGACTACAGCCTGATCAGCTGGATGGAATTACACCAAATTTGTCAGAAAGGTAGCTCTTGGTCCAGAAAGAACCCTTTTTGCTGTAAATTCATTCAGTAGTTTTTGAGAAATAAAATAAAATTGTATATATAGGGACACAGATCCTCGGAGGATCTAACAGTCCCCATAGTGAAATGTGATTAGCTGCCAACACTTCGACCAGGAAGTGTTGGCAGCCATCTTGGGACTCGGCTACAGCCGAATCCCACATAAAATATAAAAAGAAGAGAAGCGGGCATGTTAGGAATATCCTGACCCCCTCTTGAGGGACCTCGCCTGGGGCAAAAAAAACGTTTTATTTGCTATTTTCCCCAAAAAGAATTGTGGGCTCCCGCGCTTCTCCACAATTTAGCCACAGGGAAATTTAAAGGAGGGGGTGAAATGGACCCCCTCCTGAGGGTCATTGAGCCCTGGAGACCGCCACCTCCCCGGGGCTAAAGTAAGATTAATGGGGGGGCAAGAGGACATCCCCAGGGACCATCACCTCCCCGGGGCCAAATAACTCCTGCATGTAAGTCCTCCACAGTGGGATTGCTGAGCCTCATTGGAGGCCCCACCCCCTTTCTCAACCACTCTTCAAAGTGGCCTCCTGGTACACTACTGGTTGGAGGATTAGGTCCCCTTGGCTGCTGAGGGTTGTTGGGGGTCCAGAACCATATTGTTGCCACAAGTAAGTCCCCCACAGTGGGATTGCTAGCACTTTATCAGAGGCCTGCCTCCTTTCTTAGCTAACTGTGAAAAAGGGGCCTCCTGGTGCACTACTGTTTGGGAGATGAAGTCCCCTTGGCTGCTGAGGGTTGTTGGAGACCAAGAACCCCTATTTTTGCCACAAGTAATTCCCCTACAGCAGGATTGCTGAGGCCTCATCGGAGGCCCCACCCCCTTTCTTAACCACTCTGGAAAGGGGCCTCCTGACACACTACTGGTTGGGTGATGAAGTCTCCTTGGCTGCTGAGGGTCGTTGAGGGCCACAAACCTCTTTTGTTGCCAAAAGTAAGTAACAGACAGCAGGATTGTTCAGACCTCATCAGAGGCCCCTCCCCCTTTCTCAACCACTCTGCAAAGTGGCCTCCTGGTGCACTCTTGGTTGGGGATGCAGTCTAGGGGTGAGTGCACTAGTAAACTTTGCTCCGTCTGCGGTTGGCAGAGTTGTTGCCGAACTCTGAAGTCCAAGCAGAGCATAGAGTGGCAAAACTCTGCAAACTCCACCAGCTGAGTGCAATTAACCACCCACCCCTATCAGAGACTCACACACCCATTCACAGGCCCACTCAAACACTTGTGTACCCTCTCACAGCCCCACTTATACTCTCTCACTCCCACTTACAAACCTGCTCAGCCACTCATACACCCACTGAGACACTCATGCACTCACTCACAAACTTAATGTCAAAGGTTAGTGGTTACAGTTAGGAAATAAAATTAAAAAACATCAAATTCACTTAAAAAACAAAGGTTACAGGGATGTTATAGTTAGGAAATAGAATTTAAAAACCTTAGAAATTCTCTGAAAAAGCAAAGATACAGGAACATTATATTTAGGCTCAGATTTCACTCATACAAACCCAGTGAAATTCAGCAGTTATGTTTATCTGAGCTAACTATAACTTACACCCCTGCAATGCACTGCTTATGAGCTCACATATTGCATCACTCATCATGACATGGTCAGTGACATCACTGATGACATCTCAAATGACATCAGCAATGACATCACTGATTACATCATCCACAGAACCACTCACACATACAACCTCTCATATGCCCACTCATACACCCACACAACCATTCACAGACCAATACAAGTACTTACGCAACCACTCACTTATCCATAGAGCCACTCACACACCCACTCACTCACCCATAGAGCCTGATCATACAACCAGTCACTCACCCATAAATCCACTCACACAGCCACACATTTATTCATACAGCTGACACACCCAGTTGTTAACCAATGCTGCCACTCATACACCCACCCACTCACTCATACAGCCTCTCAACAGCGCAAATCACTCACCCATACAGCCACTCACGTACTCACTCACACACCCACACATCCACTTACATACTCAGTCACACATCCATACAACCACTCACACAGCCATTTGCTCATCCAAACAGCCAATCCCACAGGCACTCACTCTTCTATACAGTCACTCATACACCAACTCACTTAACTAAACACTCACTCAAACAACCACTCACTCAGCCATACATCCACTTACATACCCAGTCACTCACTCATACAGACATTCAGACACCTCTTCACTCACCCATACAGTCACTGACACACCCACTCACTCACCCATACAGCCACTCATGCAGCCACTCACTTGCCCACCCATACAGCCACTGACATACCCACTCAATCATCAATATAGCCACTCACGCAGCACTTAGTCACTAACACAGCTACTCAGACACCCACTTATACACCTATACAACCACTCATACAAACACTCACACACCTTTATAGTCACTCAGACACCCACTCACACATGAATACACACAGTCACACAGGGACTCATAAACTATGTTAAAAAAAGGAATCACTCAGTATTATACAAAGTATACTACTTCAACTTTTGTGGCTCCTTAGTATATATGTTTAGCACACAAAACCTAGTAGAAAACACTGGATGATGTCATCAGTGATGTCATTTCAGATGTCATCAGTGATGTCCTCAGTTATGTCATCAGTGATGTCCTTGACCATTTAATGAGTGATGTAATATGTGAGGTCATACACAGTGCATTGCTGAGGTGTAAGTTATAGTTAGCACAGATAACTATAATACTGAATTTCACTGGTTTTGTACGAGTGAAATTCGAGTCTAACTAAAATGTCCCTATAACCTTTGTTTTTGTCCAGCAAATTTTTAAGGTTTTTTTACTTCTATTTCCTAACTATAATGTCTCTGTAACCTTTGTTTGTGTGTATAGATAAATGCCACACATTTACTACTATACATACATAAGTTTAACTATGCCACAACCTCTACCCTGAGCCCCCCCACCCTCCATCCCTAATCTCTCACCCCATCTGCTGCAGCATGCATGCAGCCGACCTTCCTCTTCACTGCCTGAAAGAAACAAGCAATTTTCTTAAGGAAGCATGCCTTTCAATTCTCCTTTCTTGATGACTTGACCTTTCTCCCAAAATCCGGGATATGTATTTAAAATTAAGGAAAGCATTGGGACACCGGGACAGCCCTTTGAAATAAGGAGACTGTCCGGGGAAATCCGGAATGTCTGGTCACCCTACCTTTTGCACCAATATCTGCACAAAAAATGCCTTGACAACCAATGTACTACTTGACTGATTATCCTTTCTTTTTTTAGTTTAAAATGCTTTATTGAAGTTATATGGAGAAGCAAATATAAGGTATACACCAATATTCAAACTGTTCAATTCAAGCACGGTGAATAAAAGATAAGCAAGCTTAACAATTCAATAAACCAGAACTCGAATTGAAAAATATAAACTATTTACAAAACAATATTTTTTATTTTGTAAGAGAAGAAAAAGAGAGAGAAGAAAAAAAGAAAGAAAGAACAGAGGAAGGAAAAGAGAAAAAGGAAAAGCAAATAATAAGCGATAACGGCTTTGCAGTAATAACAATATTAACCTAATGAAGATTTACCAACATTTATGGAGGTTCATAACTAGTAACAGTAGATTTGGATAGAACAGCTTGTCTGGATAGGAATGATGTGAGTGGTAACCATAATAAATCTTATTTAATCATTAAAGGAGTGGAAGTTACATGTGCACGATCCAATCTGTGTTGATGACATAATGGATTCCACCAACCAATAAAAGTAATTTTTGTGGTGTCTTTCCAATTCGTGGTGATAGTCTGCAGGGCAATAGCTATAGTCAAATCAATAAACATTCCTACATTCCCTTGAGAACGCCACAGGGAGGAAGAACTGTCTAATAAAATATGTGAAATATCAAAAGAGAAAACTGTGGACAAAATTTCATTCAGCTTCCTCCAAATGAGCAGCCAGAGTTTATTAACCAAAGGGCAAAGAAAAAACATGTGTAAAAAGTCACTTTTATCTTGAGAACAAGACCAGCATTTTGCATTGTTAGTCAACTGGAACTTATGAAGGACCTCCAGGGTCAAGAAAAGCATGTTATAAGAATAATACAACGTTTGTGTTGTGCTTGCCGAATGAGAGGAAGTGTGGATCTTAGCCCATATGGTGCTCCAGGTCTGGAGGGGAAACTCCTGATGAAGATCCCTTTCCCACAAGAGTTCCACCTTGGATTTTGCTCTCAAATCTGAAGGACTTAACAAAATTTTATAAATACCAGATGCTTTAATTCGAGAGGAGAAATCTAAAGTGTGAGAGGAAGGCTGACTTTGTGGAATCGAAGAGGAATCCTGAGTGAGGAGAAGAAGAAGGGAAGTTTTAAGATGTAAAAAATGTGTGGCGTGTTGAGAAGATATGGGATATTTTCCTTGAATCTCTAAAAAGTGCATAAGAGAGCCATCATTAAGTATATGGCCGATGGTTATAATACCTTTGTCGATCCATTCTTTCCAAAAAAGAACGCTATTGTTTAGCTTTAAGTACTTATTGTACCAATTAGGTAATTGTGAGATAATATCTGTATGAGAATTAGAAGAAGCAATTAAAGGTTTAGCAACTGTCATAGAATGGGCAAGTTTAGGAGAGAAAAAGGTCCTGGGGGGGGGGTTGAGAAATATAAACTGCCTCATTTAGATTAAAAAGGAGTAAGTTGGGCCTGCTCCAATTGACCCCAGGTGGTTAGCGTTGTGTGTGGGTTAGTCGAAAGGGAAATCCAGATCTGTTTCAAAGTAAAGGCAGAATGATTACGCCAAAGGTTACCCCACCAGAGTCTTTGGGCTGCTGAAGACAATATAGTGAGATTCTAGGCTTGCGCTTATGCCACAAGAATTTGATCAAAGACGTTAATGGTTTTAGAGAAAGAGAGTGGAAGGGTAACCGATAGCATGGATAAGTAGAAATTGATAATTGGTAGCAGCATCATTTTAATCATTGCTAATCTACCCCACCAAGACAGAAATAATGGAGACCAGCCTTCTATCAACACCGTGATATTCGTGATGATCTCGTTGAGGTTCATTCTAATGGTTTCTTTAATGTTATTTGTATATAAGACACCTAAACACAATACATTTTGAATTCCATGTAAACCCTGTGTCCTTAAACATATCTGGGAGGCAGTATTTATTTAGGGGCAGGACCTCTGATTTATCTATATTAAGTTTGTATCCGGAGACTATAGAGTTTTCATTTAATAAAGAGAGAAACTCCGGTACAGACATGTTTGGATTAGATATATATAGTAGGATGTCATCCGCATATGCTGTAAATTTAATGTCGATATTCTTAAATTGAAAACCAGTAAACTGTGGAGAACGACAAATTTTCTCAAAGAAGGGTTCTAAAGCTAAAATAAATAGAAGTGGAGACAAAGGGCAACCTTGTCTAGTTCCTCTTTGGAGGGAAAAATAATTAGATTGATGACTGTTAACCAAATAGAAGTGGAGGGAGCAGAGTATAATAACTGGATGTAATGAATGATGTGGGGGCTGAAGCCATGCCATTTCAGTGCTCCGAAAATGAAGTCCCAGCCTACTCTGTCGAATGCCTTCTCCGCATCTAGAGTTATGGCAGCAACAGGTGCGTTCAACTTGGAAGCCAAATGAATTATATCAAGAAAAGTTCTGGAGTTGTCCGCAATAGAACGTCCCTTCACAAACCCTGACTGATGGTTCTCAACCAATTCGGGGATGAACTGATTGATACGAAGAGCCAATAATTCTGCAAAAATCTTACAATCTGTGTTAATTAGTGAGATAGGTCTGTAGTTACCACATTGAGAAAGATCCTTGTCCTTCTTAGGGATGAGACAAAGCATGGCCTGAGTAAAGGAGCCTTGAGTCTTTCCCAAATTAGAAAAATGAGTAATAAGAAGCAATAACTTAGGAACTAACAGGTGTTTGAAATGAAGAAAAAAATGTACAGAAAAACCGTCAGGCCCAGGGGTTTTATCTTTTGGAAGGTGATGAATGGCGTTAGAATTTCTTGTTCCGAAATTGGACTATCGAGTGAAGACAAGTCAACAGAATTCTCAGGGGGTTGGGAATGGATTGGAAATAAGCGTCAATCTGATCACTTGAAGGAGAGGACTCAGGGGTATACAACTTAGTGTAGTATTTTGTGAAGCAATCTAATATCTTGGAGTCACTGACATGCCTAACCCCATCACTATCCGTTATAGCAACAATCTTGGATTTTTGTTTTTTATTTTTAAGGTAGTTAGCCAGAGATTTACCAGCCTTATTTCGACCACCATACATTTTCGCATTAAACTTAAGCAAACTGCCGCAAGCGCTATCCCAGGACTGTGTATTATATTGCAGTTTAGCTTTAATGAGATTAGACAAAGTATCTGGGATATTTGAAGAGAAATATTCTTGTTCTAGGGTCTTAATTTGTTTTAAGAGTAGCGTTGAATCTCTAAGTGCCTTCTTCTTTTTATTTGCAAAAAAATGTATTATAAACCCCCTAGCCATAGCTTTAAATGCATTCCAAATAAAATTCATCTGTGAGTCCGAGGGAAGATTTTTCTCGAAATTTCCTGTAAAAATAATGTGAATTGTTCTGTAAAGTGCTTGTCAAGCAGAAGAGCATTGTTAAATCTCCATCTGCGTGAAGTGGGTATAGGAGTGGTATAGTCCAAATCTATTATGACAGGGGCGTGATCAGAAATAAGTATTGAACCTATCTCGGCATGTGTCAGTAATTGAAGAGTGGGTTGTGTGAAAAATATATAGTCTAATCTAGAGTTGGAGCTGTATACTGGAGAGAAAAAGGAGAACTCTAAAACATCCGGGTATGAAATTCTCCAAACGTCTACAAGCCCCCTAGAAGATATAGCTTTATGAAAGGTCTTGTGCATTTTGTTTGGAACAAACCTAGTTTAAGATTTACGATTTAAAAAAGGATCCATCATTTGATTACAGTCACCACCCACTACAAGATTTTCTGTTGCATGTGAAGAAAGGAGAGTGGAAAATTCATTCCAAAATACTAAATCTATACCATTAAGGCCATAAGCATTGCAGATCGAAAATTGGGTATCATGTATCTTAAGGTTTAACAAAAGCCATCTTCCATTATCATCCTTAACTTCGGTTAGCAAATGGGTGCATAGCAATTTATGAAATAATATTATAACATCATTCTTATTATTCACAGCAGGAGAGGCGAAAACACTCCCAACCCATTGTCTACGTAAGGAGGGTATATCTTGCTCTCTAAGGCGTGTTTCTTGTAATAAAGCCACTTGGCATTTCAACTTTGATAAATGAGACAACACTCTTTGCTTCGTAACTGGGTTACGAAGGCCCTTAACATTCCATGAGACAATACGCAAACCATTCATCGAAGCGATATATAATAAGCTAATAAAAAATCCATTGGAGATCTGTAAAAGGTAAATATCTCAACCCAACATAACAAGTATGAGAAAAAGTGGTGGAAGTTTGAATACACATGAACACCAATACATAAAAAAATAATATTGAAAAGGAGGATATGAAATAATGCAAGGGAAAAGAAGGAAGAAAGTAGAAAAGGTAAATATATTCATCCTACCCAACGGGATTGGGTAGAAAATAGTAAAGAACCAAAGAGCTTTTGTGCATTTAAAGAGTTCGCTGTATAGCAATGGAATAAAGAATAGAAAAAAGTGAAAGAGGAAGACGAGAAAAAGGTTGATGAAAGGACGAGAGGAGTAAGAGGAGAACACAGCCTCCTCTGGTATATATAGAGAAGAGGGATGACAAAAAGCCAAAGGGCTTTAGCCATGAAAGTCAGGAGAAAAAAGGACAATAATAATGAGAAGGGGGGAACAAGAGGAACAGACATCACTCTGAAAGAAACACAGAGAAGAAATACATATGATAACAACAAGTAATGGAAGGACGATAAGAGAGTGAAGAAAACGTAACCAACACGGCACCATGAAGACTTACCATACATTAAGGAGACAGCGCAGCCAAACAAAACGTGGACATAGGACAATAATGTTGAGTTTAGTTTTAGTTTAGTTTTAATCATTTATAGAGCGCTTGGTTACACCACACGGTGTGTCCCCGCGCTGAGACATCAGAGAATAAGAGGAGTTAAATTATTTGACAGATATTACAGGACGCGTGGACTCCAAGTCTGGAAGTTATTCTATTTTGGCAAACATCCAGGTCTTTAGTTGTTTGCGGAATTTGCTTTCACATGGCTCTATTCTTAAGGCCATTGGAAGAGAGTTCCATGTTTTTGCCGCAAGGTATCTGAAGGAGCGTGCTCCCATTCTTGCTCTGTATATCCTAGGTACCGCCACTAGTGCTTTCCCTGTGGATCTTAGGCTCCATCCAGGGGTGTATTTGGTTAGCAGTGGATGTAGGTATTTGGGACCGTTCATAGTAAGAATGCGGTGACAGTAACAAAGTGCTTTAAACGTGACTCTTTTGTCCACTGGGAGCCAGTGTAGTTTTGACAGGGCCTTACTCGTGTTGGCTCTTCTTGGCAGGCTGAGCACAAGTCGTGCCGCTGCGTTTTGCACCCTCTGTAGGTTAGACAATCCTTTTTTGGTGGCGCCTAGATATAGGATGTTGCCATAGTCCACTTGGGAGGTTATTACCGCATGGACTATTGTTTTCCTGGCTTTTGCCGGTAGTAAATCTAGGATCTTTCTCATGACTTTCATGGCTCCATAGCATTTACCCGCTACCTTCCGAATCTGGCTTTCGAAAGTTAGTTCGGAATCAAACCATATTCCTAGGTTTTTTACCTCAGCTTTTGGGGTTGGTAGTTGGCCTAGTGCCTCAGGCCACCACGCGGATGACCATATAGTTGGTGCCTTTCCTACAATCATTACCTCCATTTTATTCCCATTTAGCTTGAGGCAGTGGTTCATCATCCAGTCGGCCACCTCTTCTAAGCATTTGGAGAAGCGGATTGCTGCCTGATCCTCCTTTTGTGACAGCAGCACAATTAGCTGCGTGTCATCCGCATAGGAGACGATTGATACTTTATGTTGTTCTACTCGTTCCGCCAGTGGTCCCACATAAAGATTAAACAGAGTGGGACTCAGAATGGATCCCTGTGGGACCCCCTGAGAGGGGGTGAACGAGAAGAACAGACACCACCCTGAGAAGAAACATCGAGAGCAGGAAGAAAAAATATCAACAAGTAATGGAAGGACGATATGCACGAGAAGAAAACACAACCAACATGGCACCATGAGGACTTACCATACAGTAGGGAGACAGAGCAGCCGAACAGAAGACGGACATTGAGACAAATGGACAACGTGGACCATGACATCTTCGTCAAACAAGAAGAGAATAGAGACCTGCAAAAAAGAAAAAGAAAAAAGATCGCCTGTCAAGCAGAGATAGAAAACACTTAGGTTTTACTAAGTTCCATGTCTTCTTCTTTGTGCACATGTATTAATTTCTTGAGCTCTGCAGGATCTTCAAAGGTGATTGTTCTGTCTTTAGATGTTACTTTGAAGAAACAAGGATGGATAAGACCATAATGAGCGTTCATAGATCGAAGTGTAGGTCTGAGATCTAGAAACTCTTTTTGGTGATTGGCTGTTGACTTTGAAACATCTTGACTGAAGAAAAACTTCTGACCAGACCATCACATCTGTTTACGTTGTTTAGGTGCTGCAAGGGTCTCCATTAAATCAGAGTACAAAAGAAAATAGGCAATAATTCCTCCGTCTGTTTGAGGTTGATACGTTGAAAGGAACAATCCTGGGTGCCCTCTGGATATTAAGATCCGCAGTTTTCGGCAGGTCTACTATTTTTGGTATATGCGTCTTTAAGAAATTAATCATGTTGGAGCCCTCAGAGCCCGCCGGAATACCATAAATTCATAGGTTGTTGCGATTCTTTAAATCTTCTGCTGTCTTCTTCAGCTGAACGACCTCCCTAGATAAAATATCCACCCTAGCGACGACATCCTGAGCATTGCTAATCCTTTGTTCAACCTCCATAAGTCTAGAGTCTAAAGTAGACCACTTTTCTTCAATTCTTTGAAGCGTCGCTGTGGTATCTGCCATGAAAGGTCATATATTTCTCAGCTCGTCCATAATATCCTCCAATGTCAAAGGTAGAGGTGATTTGTTTGGAGAGGAAGGGTCTTTTTTAACCCTTTTATTAGTGTTGCCAACAGATTCTTTGCACCCATTAGCGTTAGACCCTATAGACGCTTGAGATTTACTTGAGTGTGTGGAATCCATGCTTAAAATATCCAGCAGAAAGTCTATATATTACTATAATAGCATCCAAGGCGGAGTTAAAACTGCATGCAAAGCTGTTAACTGCTCTTAACTGATTGATCCAATAAAGACAGATGTATCATGCAAAAAATTATGTAGGGTGCCGCCACAAAGTGAACCAATTCACCTCACAGAACAACATTGAACCCCTCCTGAAGTAATTGAAAAATGCCCCCCAAAATTTTTTTAGATATATTTAGACGATGAAGAGGGCATATAATAGAAAAAGAAAATTAGGGATAGATATTTATTACTCCAAATTAGCTTGTTAACATCAATAAGCACACTCTTCCGTGGAGGCACTGCATGTGCGCTGGCTCTTGAGGAGATAACGAGTGCCGAGCTCACAAAATGGAGTCCGGAAAGTGGAGCTTGCTGGAAGCGGAGAGAAAAAAGAAAACAAGTTGACAAACAGACCAGTTAAAGGTCTAAAAACTTGCCTCTCTGCTCCCGGGAGCCTCCGACATCTTTTTCTTGTGGTCCGACGGCCGCACATTGACATATAAATGTCCTTCTTCGCATGACAGCTCCTCTGTGCTTCGGAGAATTTGTAGGGAGCGGCCATTTTGTCTCGACGCTGCCGCAAACCGACTGTACATTGTACGTTTTGTGCATGCGCATGCTCACGCGCAAGATGTACAACGCAGGGTTTATTCATAGAAGAAGAACGGCGAGGAGCAGGAAGGAGAGCGGCCAGGCAGAGGAGGAGGCAGCCACGCAGGTAAGTACCTTCTTTTTTAATTTTGAAGTAATTTGGGAGGGTGGAGGGGCTGGCTAACTCCGCTCCGCCACGGAGGGGAGTTTTGCCTAACAGAGCGCGGAGTAGGCAAAAATCCGCAAACTCCGCTGGTGGAGCGGAGTTACCCGCCTGGGGTTACCTTTGATGAAGTCCGAGAATAAAGGGCAAAGAACGCAGAAACTTGATTTTTAAAATTTTTACTTAGTTTCCACAAAGCTCATTGACATGTGTGACACCCTCAACTAATCCTGTCTTTCCAGGCACCACAGTACTGCATTTTGGGACTTGTAGGTTTATTTTATTTTATTTTTCTACATTTTAAGTCAGGTTTGAGAATCCCAACATCCAAAGTGTGTGCTGCCTAAAAAGCCAGGATGGCCTGAAGGAGTGACACTTGGCATAAGGTTGCTTGGATGTTTTGTTTTAAAATTCTAAAAGTGGTCTAGTTAATTTCCAATATTGTTAGTGCTTGACCACACATAGAAATAAATATAAGCACTGGTCACCTATTTTATGAAGTGCTCCATTTCATTCACATCATGCATAAAAACAAGCACTGGCAAAATTGTTTGCATTTCTCATGTGGATAAGCTATCCCACTGTACATGCATGTCTTCCTAATTTATATTCAAAATTGCTTTGTGTAACCCATGCCTCACCAATAATTTTTAGGTTGAGCCTGGGCAGAGCATGCGCTGCTCTGCGAGCCATGCTGTATTCAGGTATGGAATACAAGCTCTGCCCATTTCCCGCCAATCTTTTCAATTGGCTCCTGTTACTGTCCTTTCTGAATGGTTGCTTGTGATTCATGAATAGGCTTAGTAGTCCCTCCTGCATTTGGAATGAGTGGTGAAGGCACTGAACTGTATGAAACATGCAGTGCTTGGCAAGTGTACTGAAAACCGGCCTGATGCATTACACTGCAGTACGCTTTCTTTGTGTGACTATTATGCTTCCTTGCAGATGCGCTTGTCTGCAGTGTGTTCAATCCTGATGCTCTTCAATGCAATGTGTTTTGTGCAGTCACTGTGCTCTGTGTCTAATGTCTCTGCACTGTGCAATGCTCTTGATGCACCTCACTCCAATGGACTGTGTGCCTGTTGTTCTTTATGGCAGTGTTCCATTTTCTCTGTCTCCACTGCAGTATGTTCAGCCCTGACACCCCTCACTGCAGCGTGTTTTATGCTGCACAGTGCTCTACACCCAATGCCTACTATGCTTATTATAACAGTTGCAGTGCGGATTTTATTTTCTCCAGTACACCTGAGCGTCAGTATACCCATAGCTGCTAAGGTTTCAGATTGCTTATGTGAGACATTTTCATAATTTCAAAATTCTATGGGAACATGTGGCTTGCAGTCGCGAACAGCATGGCTCGCGGGTGGGAGGGCGGGGGGTCGCGCGGGGAGTGGGGGTCGCTCGGGGAGGTGGGGTTGTGCGAGGGGTTTAATGTAATAATTAAAAAATTAAAAAATTAAACTTACCTTTCTGCCGGTTGGGTCCCGCGTCTTCTCTGCCACTGCTCTCCTGCCTCCGGCAGGAACAGGAAACAGAAGCAGGCAGCCAGGCTCCCTCCCCTAAGCCAATCACAACGCTGCAAGCAGTGTTGTGATTGGTCACGACGCCGCCCACCCAGGGGCCTATGGGGTGGCCATTTTCTCCATGCAGGCTGCATTGCAGCCTGCATGGAGAAGGGCAGGGTGCGCATGACTGGTTTGGGTGGTCCCAGGGGGCCGACCAAACAGTCTTTGCGAACTCTGGAGTGGGCAGGCACACCCCTCCTCCCCTGCCCTGCTCTCAGAACAGCCCCGCCCACCCACCCGCAACCAAACATAAAATGGTAATAACTGAAAGTTTTATGTTTCTGCTTCTCTCACTGTGAGAAAGCAGTGGGGCGACTCTCCTCCGCCCTAGTGGAGGAGCTGCCCCTGGTGCCTTGCAATACTTTTCCTGAATGTGCTCAAGATTTTTGATGTGTGTTAGGACCACCTAGATGATTTATTGAAAATGACTGAAACCGGGGGTCATTGGTAGAGGAAAGAGCCCTAAGAGCCTTTATGAGAACAGGGGTTGGTGGGAAAATGCTGCATTCACTAATGAGTTAGATTAAATTAATCTAACAAAAATGGAATGCAGTACAAGCTCGTAGTACATTTTTTGTTGTTGAAACATAACCTTTCTGTAACCCCACTTGTGCTCTGGCTAAACACTTTTAAGGTCCTGAATGTGAGACCGATTGCATTGTAAATGCTTGTTTTAAATATTTGTACAGTTCATTTCTAGGTATTTAAATTTTGTTGTGTGTTAGAAAAACATAGACATCCCACAGCCTTTCCTTTCACACTCTCTGTATGCCAGGCAAGAGTGGCACATACTTCATATTTCACTACAAAATCTTACAAAATTGCAGTCAGAGGAAGAAAAGTAAACACCAATCTCCATTTTAAAAGAATAAGTAGCAATTTTTGAGAAGTAGCCATAGCTGCCAAAGTTTCAGATTCCTATGTGTGACATTTTCCTTATTTCAGTGCAGTTATGAGTGACATTTCAATGACTATGAGTGACACTCTCTCTTGCTCAAAATAAAGCAACGAAGACGAGGGAAACATAAATACCAGCAATTACACCCATTTAATATGTTCTAGATCGTGCGCTCACATTAAACTTAATTTGATTGTGTTACACACTGTGACACTCACTGACAACTTGAAGTGGCTCGTTGTTATTTTACTTACTCTTTCTGTTCTTTCAGCCTGAGCCAGGCTGGGCAGTGTGACTGGGTCATCGTGACTCCAAGGCAGCTCAAGCTGGCTGCTACAGCCAGTGACCCCCATGCAGTGCTTTAAATGGGAAAAAATAAGTGCAGGTACTCGTTAAATTGAGCGAGGGGCGTGGCTAGTGGGCGGGGTTAGAGGCGGAGTTAGACATGAAACAAAAACACTTCTATTGAGTATTCATGCTGTCCTTGCATTGCCCTGGATAGTGGTCTCAAACTTTCCATATGTGCAGATTAACAACTAAAAGCATGAATGAGCCAAGCCATCAACAGTACTTTTAGCACTTTAAGGCTAATAATCAATGTGCTCTAGGACGAGAGAGACTCTGGCGCTTACACCGGTTGCGGGACAGAACAAAACATGTGAGAAATGTATCAATCCAAACAAAATGTGTTAACTCGTTATACAAAATGAAGGTGAAACACCAAATGTTCATGTTTCCTTGTTTTCTAATATTTGCAGCTTCTTAATATCATAATATTTCTAATATTCCTACTTGGTTGCATTTGGCGCAATCCTTAAATATTTAAGATTGCACACATACAAACAAGCATTCCATGCATTTCTTTTCAAATACCTCCTGATTCTGTTCCTCTCAAACACACACTCTCTGTTTTCACATCTCTAACCTCGAGATCCCTCTCGCACTCACCTCTCTCCCATTTGTAGCTAATTCTGTCCCACTCTCTTTACCCCTATTGCATCTTATCACTCTGTCTCAACACTCTATTTCTAATCTGCCCTCTCCGCGCCTCTCTACCTCTTTCCACAGCCGTCTGGATCCCTTCCATATCTCTGTCTGCACTTACCCCTTCTGCCTCTCTACCGTTTCCTACTTTAAACTCTGCTCCTTCACCTTCACTAACCCCCATTTTCCCTCCTCTCCCCTCGGCAGGAGGCCCCACGGCCGTAGAGCTTGCAGTGACATGCAGTGAGCACTGGAGGGTCCCGAGTATGTGCAGAGTCCAGCAGGGGAAGAACAATACTGGCAGGGCCGGCTTTAGCACTGGTTGCGCCCAGTGCGACAATGGTTTTTGGCGCTCCCCCAATGACCTCCTGCGCAACGGATTCCCGCACTACCACCACCCCTTAATAGTCTCCATAACCACTCTCTCTCAGATGCATCGAGTTAGTTTTATAGTGTCACTCATAAAAGTGAAGGGTGTCCGAGCACTTTACATTGCACACAAATTACTCAATCATATGTGTGTAAATCAATGTATAGGAAAAGTTCCATATGACAGAGTGGTAGGATTTATATGTCATCCATACTGGTAGGTAGTATAGTTACGGGTGCTTGGTCTGGAGAAGCACAAACTCAGAATTTAAAATGTAAGACCATGGTTGGCGATTATCTTTAATAATTGGAATTGATTTACACCCAAATCAACACTTTGTACAACATTAGGATATTGAAAGTCGGGGGGAAAAAATCAAACGCTCTAATCTATACTTAAAGTCTGCATTTCAGTTCTTTGATGACAGTAAATAGCTCCGTTTTTTTTAGCATTTTAACTTATAAGCTGCAAGTAACAAAAGGTAGTCTCTGACAAAAGATTTATGTTACGTTCACTTCGTGATTTGCATGGTACACATTCTTTGCCCAGGCACATTAACCCTCTGCACTACCTTAAGATGAATCAAAACATCCCCCAGTCAAAACTTCCACTAGACAAAAACTTCGTTCTCTCTCCAGGAACAGCGTCAATCACCGGAGTTAACTTGACATTTTTATTGTTGGCTAAAAATTGCTGCAGGTCAGGAACACTGCAGCGGGTGCTTTTAAAAACAATATAAACTAGCAATCAGGAACGCCATGCAGAGCCGGCCCTGCGTACAGACATGGGTAGAACTGTCCCTTTTGTTAGTGTCAAAATCTGGCAGAGGCTAAAATAAAGAGAAATGTACGGGCCTCATGCGGGAAATGGAAAAGCAACGTTGCTTCCTTTCGAAGGTAACCTTTAACAGTTTCAGATAATTGACAGTACTGGCCTCCGATGGGAAGGTCAGTTGAACTCCCCCTCACCTGGGCACCAGGGAGGCTGCTTAAGCCTTCTTCACCACCTCGATCATCACCGCCCATCATGGACTTAATGTCCCAGCGCGCGGGGTGGGTGGAATCGCAAGGGCAAAAGAGTCCGGACAAAGAAAGTCACACCCCAGTGGGAGGCCAAGGGGTGAAAATGACCCTTTGTGTCTGCGTTTCACGGACCCAGCATCGATGCCTAGCAGGGGGTGATGAGGACAAGGAGAGCCTCCATCTGGGTAGGAAGGGAGCAGAGGCCACATCGGGCAGCTTGCCAAACCTGAATAAATAAGGCAACGGCCAACATGCTGCCAAACAAACGGCACGCAGCTGCCCACCTTCTAATCTGACCCTGAGTACCGGTACTCTCCTTGACAGTGGAGAAGTGCCGGTACTCGACTCGGTAAATTTAAGAAGTGCCGGTACTCAGTACCGGTGAGTACCGGCCCATTTAAAGCACTGCCCCCATGGCAATTTCAACTCTCTGTCCTCTACTCCTGCAGCTGCAAAACCCGACCTGACTCGTCAGGTCCGGCTTTGATAATTCTCTGTCGGCAGTGGGCCATTACAGATATTATTATTAAGCCCCACAGTGCTGGCGGTCCGATCGGCCAGGCCAGGTCTGGTGCGGGCGGCTTTATAGACATTATTAAGCTCCAAGGTGCAGGAGGCCCGGCCAGGCAGGCCAGGTCAGGTGCGGGCGGGCCATTATGATATTATTAAGCCCTATAGTGCGGGCGGCCCGGTAGGGGCAGGCCAGGTGCGGACAGGACATTATAGATACTAAGCAGCCCCACAGTGCGGGCGTCCCGGTCAGGCAGGCCAGGTGTGAGCCAGCCCCCGACTCCCCGATCACCATGATTAATGCAGCCAAGCACTCAGCAGCCGGCTAACTGCCCCACCGGCGCAGTCTGCAGCAGGGCGTAGCGTCACTTCCACTCGCGGCGCCATCGTCACAAAGTGTGTCACACAATCTGATTGGGGCAGGCACCGGCAGGCTGTCTCGGTAGTAGCTAATTGGGCACTACCCCTGCCCGGGCCATGACGTCAGGCTGCCTGACTTACAGAGCGTGGCGGAAAATCGATGAACTATAGAGATACATCGTATATGACTGTGTGCCTGCTGGGAGCACCACAAGCCTATGGGACTCGGTAGCAGCCCTGGCCATAGGGGCGCACTGCCACTTGCCACACTGTTTGCAGTGGAATGCTACTGTTTGTGACAGTGACAGCTGAGACATGCATTATGCGTGACAATACATTCCAGTGCGGTGATGCGGACCACCCCCTGAAATGCGTTAGTCTAACGCCTGATGCGTGGTACTTGGCAGGGCTGAGTAGCCTCACATTTGACGTTTGTCTTTGAACTCACAGCAAACCTCACAAATTAAAAACAAAATTTAAAGGCCTATTTATTGATCATTCACATTCTGAACTCCAGCATGGCTATTTTGGGGGGGTCGGGAAGGTGAAGCACCAACCCCACCCACCCCATGCAGCCCTACTTCCTGCGCCTTTGGAGAGCTTGCGATGTGGGTAAAGAGACTAAGAAAATGGCGGACAGAGAGCTGAGGAGAGGACGAAAATCAGAGAAATGAGGCTGCCCGCGGCCCATGCAGGGGGCCCCCATAGGAGGGCGGCCACCTTAGTGCCACATTAGGCACAAACCCGACGGGTTAGTGTCTGGACCTCCGGGGTCCGGAACTTCCTATAGTCATTTCCGGCATGCCGAGTGGGTGGGGGCCAGGTATATTTACCTCCCCACCCATCCGGCGATCCTTTCATGCTGAGGTTCCACGCCGTCTGGCACGCTGCGAGATGAGAAGAGACAGGCAGTTTCGGTTTTGTTGTTTGAGATGAGCAGTCTTGGCGTTTTCGGTTCTCGCGTCCTTTAATTGGTGTTGTGGCCTCTGCTCTTCTTCTGCGTGTAGGATTTAGACCGCCAGTAGGAATACTTTGAGGGTTAAGGCCGCTGTGCCGGACCGGTGCGAGGATGCATTGGTAGACACCGTAGTTGTGCGACCATCTTTGTAGGCAGAGGTACAGCGTTAACGAGGACTGCGGCGGTGAGCGGAGCATTGGAGACATTTGGGTAGAGGGAACGGCGCTCACTGAACACCAGTCTTTGCAGCACTCTAATATCTGGATTTGAGGTCAAGGAGGGGAAACTCTTGCAGGGTTTTCTTTGCCCTTTTGCCGTTGAATGTGCCTTGTAAAATCTTGGTTTTATGCTGGCTTGCATAACGGGCAGCTGTTTATAGTTCGACAAATGCGACCAGTGCTCACTGTGTGAGTGACAATAAAAAAATTGAGGTTACCTATTGGGCTGAAATATGCGTTGAGTCTGTTCATACGCCTCACAGATTTGTTAGATTAAAGGAAGTGTGGCTGGTCAGGCGTTCTTGTTGGACGACTTAGATGAGAAAGACGTCTCCACAGTGCGGTATTGTCTTGACCCAATTTGTATTTCAGAAGAACGAGAGAGGTATTGAGTGCAAATATGGCAAGTAGAATGAACAATGTAGTACAGGTTGTGCTTTTCTGATTATTTTCGGCACTTTAGAAATGGCCGCCGCTGTATTATTGAACCACGTTTGAGCTGCAGAGGTTGGATGAGAATCAACATCCGGGGCGCGTATTTCCGGGGGCGTTGCCTCCGGGGATCTTGAAGAGCAGACGCTCGCGTCCCGTCAAGCATCATCGGGACGGAGCACTTGGCGATTGCAGACGCCGCGGATGCGGAAGGAGGAAACGGGAGGAATTTAGAGAGGTGCTTGAGAATGGAGCAGGGAACGCTAAGCTATGTGGCACCTCCCGGAAGTTTGTAGCTGCCCGAGTATGATTTTTTTTAATAGTACCGGTCGGGTACGGCAGCAGCGATATGGTTGTCGGCTGGCTAGATAATCGAGGGTCTTTCTAAAAGAATAAATGGAGGGAGGGTAATCCTGGGAGCATGGTGTGAATATCAGATGTTCGTGCAGAACGCTTGAATGAAATTGATGTATGTACATGAGGGCACTTTAGTTGAAGGGGAGCTTGCCTACAGCAGGGTAAAAACCTAAAACATATGGCCAATTATGATCCTAGGTGAGACTGACGTAAGCAGTTACAAGTGGGACTGCGACCTTTTGGCGCGGTGCCCACGGCGGTGGTGTGCAGGTACGAAGGACTACAGCAGCCACGCGGTAATTTTACATTATACATTCATCAGGAGGGGGCTCTATCGAGCTCCGTTTTGAGGTACTAGTACTCTTTTTATTTACATGTGGCACGTTGTCTATTATAATTTATATTTCCTGTCATGTTACCACAGGTCTGAGTGACCAACAAGCGAGGTGATGAATGGTCCTACATCAGCCCTGACGAAGTTGCCGGAATGAAAATAGGCAACGAAACATGTTGGCCTGTATATTTGTGAATGGCCAAATAGATGCCGTTTTTACTTGAGGACGCTCACTGCATTCAATAAATATTTCCTGCGCAAGTGATCAGTACCTCATTTTACTTTGAGGATTGCATCTCCTCACTTTATTGTTTTTGGGACCTGGTGGGCACTCAGCGATTCTTGCACTAGTAGTGCCGTTTTTTCACTGATCTTGTTTCTTTGATTTTTCACCTCGGAGGAATCTCTTTACTTTCACTTTTTCTTCCGTCTGGAAAGCTACCGATGATGATAGTGTGGGCATACTGGTAAACATATGCCAGCAGCCCCCCTTGGTGTTACTAACGTGAGGTGCTTTCCGACCTTTCCACACATTTTTCACATAAGGTTACATGGTTTTTGTGGTGGTAGGTTCTCCTCTTTAAAAGGCTTGTTGAGAACTGTGGTACATGACAGTGTTCAGTGGAAATTTTGAACAGTGGGACATACAGGCAAGTAACGATTGTACTATCCTGTGAGGGTAGCTCTTTGAAGAACATGCGCCCTTGGTCTTTGAATTACAATTCACTGTTCCGAGTATGTCAGGTCTTTTTGAGATAAATTGTTGTTGAGTGGGGGGCGACCTGACTACTTACCCCCTGGTGCTCCTTTTTGTGACTAAGGCTGTTTATAGAGGCCAACACCGGGAGGCTCACGAACACGCATTTGTAGGGCCGGCCCCTCGCAGGGTGAGGAGGATGTTCAGAATCGTGGTAAAGAAAGTTTCCAAAAGGGCACTAACACCGCTCGCTCATGTATACTCCGGGTGCAGTGAGGTGTTTAGGCCACCGGGTGGCACTGTCCCTCGGTTTTGCGGTTTCTCCTTCCTCGCCAGAGTTTTGTCATTACCATTTAATGGGTTTTCTCCTGCATTTCATTAAAAGGCGTACCTCGGGCCTAGAATCATGTTTGTAGTTGTAGGAAGAAGGGTATGGATATTTAATTTTTGGATTGGCAGGATTAATGTATACGGTTAAAGGTTATAGCACAGCAACACTTTGTTTCATTTAGAATGCAAGAGTCAGCAGAAAGTTAAACTCAAATCGAGACGAAGCATCCTGTTAAGGAAAGTGGTTGAGTACTTTCCTATGAAGGGATCACTTTTATTTCTGTACAGCTGAATGACCTGGGGAACACTCCCCCCGTTCGTGTACACTTACTCCGTGTCAGCTGGCAGTCAGGTTAGCAAGCCAGCCTATCAATATGCGGTGTATAACCCCATTATGAGAGCCACCATTATAATTGAACTGGAAAGTGGCTGTAAACTGCATATGGTGTGACTGTTTAGCATGTCGCTTCAAGTCAGGTGCACGGGTGAGGTATGGGAACCTACGATGAGCATCCAGATAGACACGTCAGTTACCATCCGCACGCAACATTCAGTTAAACCCAGGGGGTCATCACCTAAGTTAAACCTGGTCATGGTAGTGGTAGGTTGGTCATATACACAGCAGCCTCGGGCAAATTCCACAGAGGGCTGCACCAACAGGAAGTGACCACGTGCCTCATCCAGCCACATGGGGGTTTCTGTAGAACCGGGCTGTCTGATCGGGGATTTGATAGCAGGGGAGCAATTGAGCAGTGGGCTGGGTGGCACTCAGCTCCCACGTGACTTGGAATGAATAGATGTGGGCACTGCATGCCAGGCTGGTTGGTCACCGTATAAGCGATTGTTGGTGCCGCCATGGTCGAGGCTTAGACCATCGTGGGCCGGTGCCAACCCGTAAGGTAGGACGGGCAAGTCGAGCAGTACGTTTTTCAGCCCAGGAGCTGTGCTCCTAGGCAGGGTCTTATTTCCAGGCATAAGGTAACTGCGCGTAAAGCACCATAATCCCAATCTCGAGGAGGTATAGGTGGCCCACGGGCCTGACTTCTGTCATGGAATGGGGGCTGAGGTTCGAGTCCCGGCACCAGCTTAATTAATATTCCTTCGCCCAAATCAAGATGGGTCCAGTCCACGCTAGACATTGTAAACTTAAATTACCTGCCTGCTGGGCTTAGGCTTAGGTGTTTATTGCTGTCGTCATTGTGTGGGCGAATATATTGGCGCTGGGCTGCATGGGGGCGAAGGCCTCACTCCTCCATCGCTCTACAGGTGGATTAAAATTAAATGAAACTATGGTTGCGACATGTTCAGTTACATGAATTCACAAAATATGATTGGCTGTCTCAGCTGCCTATTCCCCATGCAGATTTAAGCGTTTTTATGCACAATATGACCACAAAACCCCATAATATTCCCTGTGTCTGGTTGGCAAGTTTTAAGATGACCCTCACATCAGCAATATCGGGCGGTACATACAAGGTTATTGATGACATCCACCAAAGGGTTTCTAATTAACTACAGGGTCCCACAGTGTTGATTTTAGCACAGTTTACTGTGCGCAAGTGTGTTTGAGTAGCCTAAGGCATGACACATGCATCACAGCCTCTTTAAACAGATGCGCACATTTGGTTAAATCTGTTATATGACCACTCACAATGCTAATTTAACAGTACGCATGCTGGGGGCATTACTGCGTAGTTGCCATGGTTGGTCCTTATTAATTATAATGGTGATTATTAGATTGTATTCCTGCTACGTTGTGGTAGCTTGCATTAATCCTATTTCACAACTGCAGCGGGCTGGTCGCATTGCAGCTTGTTTCTTTCTGCCTGTTACCACAGTGAGGCAGTCGGGCAGCATTGGCGAGTCTTGCCTCTTGGGGGGTAGGGGGGCGCATCACCTGGGCTGGTAAGCACATGCACTGGCTGGGCGGAAGCCAAGCAGGGTTGGGCTGGGTTAGTGCCTCGCTGGGGCACCAGGTTCGAGTCGCAGCAGGATCGCCCAACATCCTGTGATTCTGGGCAAGCCACTCGGTCTCCCCGTGCATGACAAATGAATGGGTCAGTCTGTATCGCAACTGGTGCTCAAGTGAAGTGCGCTGATAGCTTGTGCAGCATGCATGCTCTGGAGTAACACTTCGATTAAGTTGTAATGTGGTGGGGTTTTTTGAGACTGTGATGTATGTCAAAGAAACTCAAGATAGAGCTTGCACAGTCTCATCAGTTCAGAACGAAGGCATTGCCAATATTCTTGCAAGTTAGCCAGAGTGTTTTGTTTGCCTTGCGCAACTGCCAACCAGTGGCAGGATCAGTGGTCCTGGCTGGCTGTAGGTCCAATGTTACGGGATGAGTTAATTGACGGGTACAATAGCAGAAGAGGCAGGACTTTGCGGCACGCAATACCTAGCTCAGACGTCCGCTTATAATTTTAATCCAATGCCAAGGGAGCGTCTGGTTTCTGGCCGAACCAGTAGCACAGCAGGTGGCTTTAATAAGTACTTTTAAGCATGCAGGTGGCACATTGGATAACGGTGCAAGATAACTACCCCTTAAGGTACACCTTGGGCCAGTCAAATGGGGATGACTCCTGCAATAGATGAGCATGCTTGTTAATGTTAATTAATACCTTGTTTTCAATCTGAAGGGAGAATTAATCTACTGTTGACATGCCCTTGACTAATTATCCGCTGACTGAAACTGGATCATGTCCAGCTGAATTAAGCTGGTTGGGGCGAACCGCACAACAGCCTAGGGTTATCATCGACAGTTTGGATGGATTGGAGAGCGATGAATGCTTGGTCTGCTTGCACAGGCAGGCGATTTCTGCATGGACTCAGCTTCACATGCTACCCTGCATTGGTTTTACTGACTAGGGTGATGCAGTGGAAAGTGTTGCATGCATGCGCCGAGAGATGGGTCCTTCGATACCAGTCATAATCTTAACCTGGTTAGTAGGAGGCCTAGGAGTGGCTGCATGACCTCCTGGTTCTGGAGAGGGTTTGTTGGTTGGCAAGCTTTTCCAGAGGTTTGTCGCAAGCTTGCACATGTTGTTGTTTCTGCAGAGTTGGGGGCAGGTTAGCATACCTCATCTTGTCGCTGCGGGTTTGATGTGTCTTTCGGGTCATTATGACCAAGTAGAGCCAGTATCGCTTTGTATATCTGGGCATAAAGGAATGCCAGGCAAGAATCCAGGGGACTATAGAGCAATTGTTCCCTGTTCTGAGCATAGTATATGCAGGTGTGAGTAACATTAATAGCCGCCAGTTCAGGCGCAGCTCCCAGCAGGTTCACCTAGCCTTTCAGCCCCCCTGAGGTCGATAATATGACTACCATTAAGTCCAGTATCAACAGACATCTGTTATTCAGAGCCAACAGACGCGTCATGATTGGCACATACATACAGGTTTCTTAGGCAAAAAAGCCACAGGTTCATGCTTCATTGGGAGAGAGTCCGAGATCTGAAGGGCCAGTTTCGGCAGCATGTGTACCATAAATTGGTTAAAACAATAAGTCTGGTACTGCAAAGGCAGATATTAGTCCCCCCCACCCACCTCAAGTTCACCCAGACTCCGAATAAAGGAATACATTTTACTTTTAACAGGCCCGGGCAAACAAATGTAACTCATTAAGTCGCAGCTTCAGCCAGCTGATATCAGTGAGAGTTCAGGAGCAGAGGGCTTGTACCTCCAGGCAACAGGCTCCCACTTCAGGAGCAGGGAGAAGC
Organism: Calotriton arnoldi; assembly: GCA_963921515.1. Taxonomy (NCBI): domain Eukaryota; kingdom Metazoa; phylum Chordata; class Amphibia; order Caudata; family Salamandridae; genus Calotriton; species Calotriton arnoldi. The sequence goes on along the minus strand of CAWUFW010020590.1, from coordinate 76,808 downwards.
AGAGGTTGGGGCAGGTTAACATACCTCAAAGGTGTATCTGTGGGTTTAATGCATGTGTATCCCTGGGCTTATGGCTGGGTAGAGCCATTCTCACTTAGAGGTATGTCTATGTTAATATTTTGGGCCTATGAAGGTTCTCGTGACCAATGCGGTTTATTGTATCTTCCCACTGTGAAGAGACATAAGTTAGGTAATTCATCGCTTACAACGTAGCACATTAAGGTGGGGGTGTATAAGTCCAAGTGGCAACTGGGAGATTTCCATCAGTAACGCCAGCAGCTGCTCACAGGGTTAGCAGTAAGCAGCCTGGGAAGTCTGGGGGCAAACACCGCAGATAAATTGAACATGCAAAATTACTGGGAGAAAGGAGGGATTCCCTGCAAGCACACGAGGACTCCCTTGATTAAGGTCACATATTTCTAGCTCACTGGATATTTGAACCTTGACACATCATAGTAGGATAAGGTTGAACAGACTATTGGGTATGCCTGGCCAGTACATTGACACACTTCACACAAACAGGAGCCTCCATGAGGATACAATGCTGAAAACACAGACCGGGGTACGTTTGGCAAACATCCTCTTCACCAAGCGGCAGGGCGGCATGTTGCTGCCAGTTGTCTTTGAGTCGGGCAAGTGCAGTAAGGGAGCTGGATTAAGTAACAAGGTTACTTGCAGGGAGGCAGATGGGATCCATTGGACCCACATAAGGTGGATTAAAAGGTGACTAGAAGGAAGCCGAACCAAGCTTTGATCCAGTTGAGGGAAATCATTTCCAGGGAAAACTAAGTGAGCTAGGTCTATTGCTGATTCTAGCAACAAGGGTCACAGATGGTTAGCAGGTAGGGTGCATCTGTGATCGGACTGCAGTTAAGCAAGCCTGGTGGGCGGCGTAAGCTGTCACTCCAAGAAAGGGTGCGGTGTCTGCAATAGTGGGCACAATACACACATTCCCTACCAGATTTGATACCATTAATGTGTTCACCTTGGGTTCAGTGATCAATAAGAGCGTTGCTAATGTCTAGTCAAACTCAGCAAAGTATTGCACCCTGGGACTGATGGTAGGTTACAGGCTGCTCCAGTTAAGCAAAAAATCCCCAGCCCTGCTAGCCTTAGTAGCTAGCCTGTATGGGGAAGTGTCAGCTGACAAGGGTGCTGCTGTCCCAAAGATGGGGGAAACAAAGGGTAAAAGCATTATAAGGCTACAATGTAATAAGAATTCTGGGCATGTCCATTATTCAGGGAAATTCAAATTTGGAAGGAGCAGGTAAACTTCCACTGCTGGTGCAGTACACGATTATCAGTGTGAACCCCCAAAGTTTGGGAATAAGCAAGTATGGGGGTAAAACAAGGGCTTAGTTGTCAGGGCTGAGGTGCGTTGGAGCACCAGGTGTGAGCAGTACGACTTCTGAGAAAACTAAGTGCAATCTGGAATAGCACCAGGTGCTAATATGTGTGCAGTGTGATTTCTGAACAAACTAAGGTACAACCTTGTGTAGAACCTATACAATTGTGTGTAGGGTTGTGGGCTACTACTCGGGTGGGGACTCCAGCATGGCAACCCAGCTTCTGTCAGAAGTCTCCCCCTGTCCCCGCCCGTAGGCCCTCCCCAGGGGGTTCATATTTCTCGTGGTACCGCACATGGTCATCAGTGAACCTCCAAAGTTGTACTTGCCAAGCAAGGGGGTAACCAAGGGCTCGGTCAACCCCCCATATGGAACTGCACATTATGGTACACAGTGAACAATGGAGTATACCATGCAGAAGCCTGGTCAAGAGGAGAGCATTAGTTTTAATTTATATGGTAATATCTCTGGCCAACGCTGTACTCCCACACAATGGAGGTCAGCAGGTAGAGAGAGGGGTATTGTGTTGGCCACAATTAATAACTTAACAATTAGACTGAGGGTCTTGGAGGTGAACTCCATCATGTTTACCGCAAATCTTACACCAGGGACGGGGCGGTAAAGGGTAAACACATGACTCACAATACCTAACAAGAAGGCCCTTATTGGCACAAAGGGCACAATAGGGATTTCTTCCTGAAAAGTGGTTAAAGTAGAGATCAGTTGTCGCAACCCCGGGGAGGCCATTGAACATGCCCCTTGGGGGTAAGTAAAGCTGGGGTTAAAACAGAGAACAGTAGTTCCCAAGTTAAGTGGAGGCCATCGAACTTGGCTACGTAAGGGTAAATATGCCATTCACAAGCCCACCAAGCCGGAGGGCTTGGTTCAACTCTAATTCAAAATAAAATAAAATCGGAAGGGCTTTGTGAATTAGGCATGGTCTTTTTTGGTGCATACATCGCAGGGTTCCCCCCGATAGGGCCGGTAAACACCTGCAGAGGTAGAGGGGAATTGTCCAGCCAGAAGGACTGGTAACCATGTCAAAGGTAAATGGGAATTGTCCCGGTCTGGAGAGGCCATGGAAATTTCTCGCAGGAAGGTAAACAGCGCCATGAGCAAAATTCACAGAACAGAGGGGTTCCTGGCTTTATCAGACTCGGCTCTTGCATGCCAAGACCACAGGATGTTTTGATGTGGATGGGGTCCATTTGTCTAGAAGGGCCATGGACCCATTTCTGTTGGACCTGGGTGATGCCCTAGAATCAGCAGGGTGTAAATAAGAATGCCTGCCTTGGTGGGGGGCCCTGGGTATGACCGGTGCCACACCCAGAGCTGTGGCAGAGTTACAGGGCGATCCAGAGGCTGAATGGTACATATGGGTACCTTCTTCAGGACCAGAAGAAAGGTGTAAATGCCAAATAGCCCCAGGAAGTCCCTACGGCAGGACCCTGGAGGAACGACGGCGCCCCGTTAGTCCTTCGGGCGGTTGTAAACGTGAGCAACCGGGGGCTTGCCTGGATATGCTCCGCCCCCTCAAGGGGCGTGAGTAAATGGGTGGACTGGTGGTCCACAGGATGTAAGGGGTAATCCCCCAAAATGGTTAGCACCGATTGGTTATGCCACAGTGCAATTTGCTCATCAGGTGGGCAGGCAACATAGGGGCTGCCTGCCCTTGGATCGCCCGTAAGTTGACCCACCATGTTGGCATATTTCTTATGCAAAATAAACCTGCAGCAATGTTTTCTCTAACAACCAATGTGTCTTGTTAGGTCTCGCCTAGGCAGCACGCTTGCGCTGCTCTAGGAGATGACCTTTAGAAATTGGTCAGCTCTTTTCAAGCACTCGTGCTTGTGCTGGCATCCACCTTGCGGGAGCGAGCAGTGGTGCACGCGCTAATTGAAGACAGATGGCTCTCGCGCTGCCGCTGCTCGCTCCCACAAGGTGGATGCCAGCACAAGCACGAGTGCTTGAAAACAGCTGTTTGCCCTCGCTATCCCTTCTCAACTGCTTTTCTTGCCGTCGCTTTGCCGTTTGCTGTCAGAAGCCATCTGTTTATAATTAGGGACACGCGCGCGCTTGTTTACATTTGCTTGCGGTTGCCCTGCCGGCTCGACATCCTGGCGCTTTCACTTTCGTTCGCGCCGGGCTTGTTCAAACAAGTTCCTCACTCTTATCCACTGAGGTCTCATGATGTCAGAATCTCGCCTCCACTTCAGCCACGCGCCCTCCTCCTGTCATGAACATGCTTTCTCCATCTGTGCCCTCACCTCACCTTCAGAGCTCCTTCTGAAGCGCTCCTTACTCCCTCATGGGATCATGTCTGCTAGAGAGAGGTTTGTGAAAGTGGGCCATTTGACATTGTGGAGCGGTGTGGGCCACGTGACCAAACAGACCATGCAGACGAGCGCATGCACACGTTTATCCACGCCACAGCACACACGTGCAATCTACTACCCACTAGTTTGCGAAGTAAAACAAACACTGTATCGTGGCCCGCGAACTCACTAGATTATCGTATTTCACACAGCACGTATCATGCTCGGAGAGAACACAACAAACTCCGTGACATAAACACACACTGTGTCGTCATACATAGACACATGCTTACATAATCCTCTGAGCCCACACTCGCGCAGTCCTCGCCCGGCAGAGTTCGTGACGGGCATTGACCTCAGAGCTCCTCGCGAGGTTGCATTTTCCTGGTGCTGGCTTGTTAATCTCCCTGACAGGACAGGCCATGTCCTTGCTTGACCTCACTCTGCGCCATGTGTTATTCTCAGCCCGGAGTGAGTGCAGAGTGCCCTCGATGCCCCCTGGAGCCGTCCCTTCAGAACTGGGCCCAGTACTAGTGCGGACCGACGCAAGCTTCTACCTCGCTGCAGCACAGTGCAGCTCCCGTCATCCTATCGGCGCTAGTCTGGCTGACTTGGCCCTTTGTTGCTCAAGTCGGAAGCGGTTTCATGCTCTTAACACCTGCTTGACAAGGAGCATTGCTTCCATTTTGGAGTAGGCTGGTTGTCCTTTCCTCCCATGGCATCTTCTGGGCAATGCCGCCTGTCACAGATGTGCCTCGGACAGGAGCCTGCTGTCTAGGCACTGCCTGCCAGTACCGACCGTCACAGATGTGCTTCGGCATCGGCCGCCTCTCTGGCACCTGCTGTGAGGTATTGGCCATCACAGATGTGCCTGAGGTACCTTTGCGCATGCACCAATTGTGCATTGAAGGAAGTTCTCACTCTGGCACATGGTCACTTACTCTGTTGGGCTCTGGTTGTAGATCTAATATACAGTATATTATGAATAAGGTAGCCAGGTTTCCTACCACTCTTAATAATCTTTCACTAACCTACATGACCAGAGTAAATGGAAAAAATCAGCATTATCTGCTCCACATCGATTGCAGCCATCACTCTCTGTAGGGTAGATACAATTTATTATCAAAGGAGTGAAGCATTTCTGATGTTGAGTTGGGTCAGTCGAAATTGGGTGTTACTTGTCGATGTCGTGGCATACACGAGGGCATACATGATGGCCTTATTACAGTCAACATCTGATCGTTGTGATTCACACTTCCCTGACATGTCAGCTTGACTGTATGTTAGTACCAGGGTGCCCCTCGGTAATTACTGGATACAGAGAGGTCAATGTGTGTCCATTCACTGCAATTAATCCATCTCCCTGGATATTTCAGACACCGGCGCTGACTGTAAATTCCACCCAGATGTCCTGGGATGCTTTATCCCACCTAGATTTGTCTAAGAATTGTACCACCCTCGCATCGCAAGTCAGAATATTCTGCTAAGCATACAGATTACACATCAACAGGCTTACTCCAGCTACCCAGCCAGACACTCAGCTTTTAAGTATAACTTGCGAAAAACTCTTCTATCCCCAAAGTGGTGCTTCTGTCATGAGTGTCAGCGCTTTCAATGCCGATTTGGTCACCCATTCCAAGATTCTAGACATAAAAGAGCAGGTATGACACAGCAAGTTGCAACATCACTGGAGCCAAAAATCTAATATTTTAGTGGCACATTCCAGTGACATTCCACCAACAATGCATTTTACTATCAGGGAAGTCACCGAGCCAACCAGGAATGTGCTCCAGCTGGGAAGAAAAATAAAAGAACTTCATATCTGTTATGTGCATCACCTCATTCATATGTCCATTTCAGCATCTTCAGCCTAACCCTATGTTGGCGTCTGCACATATCAGAGAGAGCAGCATTCTATCCAGTTCACCAAATACTCACAGCAAAAGCAGACAAAACAAGCATTGGCATAGCCAATAGGTCTCGCCTTTGGGACCTTATAAGTGTTTAGCCATGCAACAGTTGATGTTGTTGCACCAAGGATATTGTGCTGGATAACTAAACACTTATAAGATCCCAAAGGCGAGACCTATTGGCTATGCCAATGCTTGTGTTTTCTTTATTATGGTATTGCTGTGTTTGCGGGTTGGGTGTGTTGCCGATATTGGCACTAAGGGTGCAGGTTGATAGACAGCTAAACCTGAGACAACTTATGCTTTGTTAGGAGCATAAGTGGGTGGAGCCGGGAGGGTCCGGCTGTGACGCGAGATCTGTCGCTGGTTCAGTACCTAGGGACCTCTATGAGTCTAACCACGTTTGTAGAGTCATTGAACATTTCCACAAAGCTTCATGATTCTGTTGCTTTTGTTACAAAAATGAGTTTAGTCATCTTAGTAAAAGAAGTGGTGAAGCCGGTAATCATAATCAGCGAGGCTGCTGCACTGGGCTTTGCACACATTAAAACCAGTCACGTGGCATGCAGCTTGGAATTTTTGAAACAGCTCCGAAAGCTACTTTGAGGGGATTATTTCACGCAGCTAATATCCCTTTCAAAGAAACAGGAAACTTAGATACATTATTACAAAATCGTTTAGCACAACTTTATATTACAATTCTAAGACACTTTCCAGTACTTCAGAAAATAATAAATAAATAATCACTCCAAAATGCATTAAAATGTGGAGCTGCATTGGCCGGAAATCAAACCCGGGCCTCCCGCGTGGTAGGCGAGAATTCTACCACTGAACCACCAATGTATTGCTTGCTAGGATATACGGGAAGGCAAATATATAGTAGACAATGTGAAAGTGGACACTATATATTGTTTGTCCTTTACCCGAGTCCATGCATGAGGCTGACAAGAGCACAGGGCAGGTTATCATAGAGCACCAATGGTACACATGCAGAGAGCAGCTATGAAGCTCACATGTAGTATGACGGGCTCTATCTGTTAACCACCGATGCTTCGATAGTACATATGAGCCTCAGACACACACAGAAGATGATAAACTTGACCATTGCAGATGCTGAATCATTAGATGTAGTCAACGCTAAACCACCCAGGCTGTACCTGAACCTGGCAGAAACAAAGATGCTGCACAGTACAACCGATGCCTGAAATGCTGAGAAGTCACAGAACTGACATCCGCAGGCGATGAAAAGACAATGATTTCTTTACTGAACAGAGACAAGCGCCAAAACCAATAAATATATCCAAATGGACAAAGCAGAATACAAGTAAGGACTTGGAAAAAGAGAGAGCCCAGAGGACTAGCTGAGGGTTAAAGCTCACGAAAGGGCATCAGTGATGAAATCTGGAACAATTAACTCACCACTGAGGGTGGGGGAGGTCAGGGCTAGTGGCTGTGGTCAGGGCTAGCAGTAAATCATGAACTCTTCATATCACCAGCAGAGAAGGACTGACGTTTCTCAGCAGGACTCACACTTCTCAGCAGGACTGCTCTACTGTTTACTAGGACGTTACTAGCACTTCCTCAGGGCGCTGGGATGCACTTAAATGGACGACCATCTCTATCCAGGCTATTAAGAATAGAAAGCATATTTGAGAGATGAATGTTTACCTTTCAAGTTGGACGTGTCATTAATTACAGCTTAGCCTGAGCGGATAATAAAGCAACCTCACAGAAAAATAAAACATTCTTACAGAAAATGCATCTTAAAACGAACTGTTTTTTCTGCATACCATAGAAAAAGGTTTCTGCGCATATACACAGCACTTGTGCATGGAAGATCTACAGTATGAAACAGTATACAAAAAGCAAGATATTAAATTAAAAAAAGAATCTTCCCACTGCTGTTCATCTTTAGGATGGAATGACTTCACTTGATAAAAGCTGGCGGTTTCATCAGTTGGATAATGCAGAAGTGTGGAATGGGCTCTATTAAAAAAAAATACTGTATGTATTCAAAATCTATATTTACCAAAATACCCAACTGCCATGACATTGCCATCCGCAATGCCATGACTCGGATTTGCACCAAGGTTGCTGCTGCCAAAACGCAGAGTACTAACCACTATACGATCGCGGCCATCTACTCGGGCTCTGTTACTGCTTCTGTACCTGGCTCTCATAGGATGGATCGCATCAAGCCGGTGTTTTCTGAGATGGAGGTTATATGTATATTAAAAGAACTTCATATCATCTTCTCTCCCCATCGCTCCTAATAAGCCCTACAGAAAATGACTGAATAAGATGGAGTTTAATTCTACAACTAGGTACAATATTCCAGATGGGAATTCTAGAAGTGTATTCAGTGCTTTAGATGTGGCTTCCAGAAATTGGTGCATTACTCCAGATGAGGCCTCCAAACTGGGCACAGACTCCAGGAAGGGGCCACCAGAGATGCGCACAAGAAAACGTGGCCACCATAATTGAACACAATGCCCTTGTGAGGCCTAGAGACCCGGCTCAATATGCAAGATATGGTATGCCAACATTCAAAGAGTTTGATCAAAACTCTAAGTAAGGCATCGAGAACTGGACACCATATTGCAGACGGGGTGTGAGGCACTTGACACAATACTACAGCTGAGGCTCCCAAGGTTGACACAATATTTGAAAGAGGGCTCCGGAACTGGATACAAAACTTCAGGTGAAGCCTAAATAAGTGAACACGGCCTTCACAACTTGATACAGTGCTACAGGTGAACAATTTTAGCTGGGCACAACACACCATGTCATTATCCACACACACACACACACACACACAATACTACAGACGAAGCCTCTAGAACTGAACACCCCCCAGATGCAGCATCCAGAAACGGAAACAGTCTCCAAGATTGCTCCAAAATGGAAAACAATTCTCCAAATGAATAGGCTAGAACTGAACACAACACTGAAAATGTGGGCTCCTAAAATAGTAAAAGTACCAGCTGAAAGATCTACAACTAGACACAATACTGCAGACAAAGCCTTCAGAACAGAACACCACACCCCATGTGCAGCATCCAGAAATAGGGACAGTCTCCAGGTTTGGGCATGAAACTAAAAATAACACTCTAAATGCATTGACCAGAAGAAAACACAGCACTGTAAATGCGGCCTCCGAAAGTAATTCAATGTACCAGGGGAGACATCTACAACCAGACAACATTTTCCAGCCTGGCTTCAGTAACAAGATGATATCTGCAGCTATGGACACATTAGGACAGTGGTGGCCTCCAAACAAGAGAAAAAACTTCAGATGTTGCCACTAGAACTTGATACAAAATACGAGATGTGACTGTGACAACAGGCACAATACTGCAGATGAACCCTCCAGAACATATGAAAGCACCTTCAAATACATGTGTTGAGAATACAAGCTGTACAAAAACCTACTGTGTTTTATTTAATAGACTATAATGTTGTTCATCTACAAAAGGAATTTAGGACACGTACAGGGTTCACATGACAACTGTGTTGCCTTTTAGTTAACTAATGACACTGGTGTTAGGGTGAGGTGAGTGATGAGGCCAGGAATTGTTCTAAGTTCATGTTTAAAAACTATTACTTTTGATAAGTACTTCTCACAGAGTGCTATAATGTGAGGAATTAATGTCAAAGCATCTGTATGTTAAAGAAATAAACTTTTTTGAATTTTAAAGAGACTTTATCATATTTATTCGTAGTGTGTGTTGAATTATTTACATGGCAAACATTTTCAATCCTTGGTTCGCGCATGGGTCCCAGAGCCACCACAGACCCTTTGCTCTGCTCTGGCTCGGCTCGCCTGCTCTTTGCTTCCTGTCTTGGGGCTTCAAGTTATTGGACTTGTAAGATTAGGTATCACTTTGCTCAGTTTAAAAGAACTATGGGATTTCTTATAAACCCTTGCGTTCTTTAAGGGTTGACATACAACAGGCGTTCAGCAGGTGACGAGGGCTTCCCGGAGCGCATTAAGGTATCTTTCTGGAAATAGGACCTGCTTTTATATATCTTTTTGCTACACCTTTGTGTTGTTTCTAAGCTTTGCAAATACAAGGCACTACTCTCACCCTCTATAATGGTACTCTGTAGACACAAAGGTTTCCACAGCAAGTTGCTCATTTAAACATTGTGATTTGTTTAGGAAAAAATAAATCAATTGAAAGTATACACAAAGAAGAAAACAACAACTGAAGAGCTCAAATCCTTAAACGCCAATTAATTAAAATAAAAACACATGAAGTAAAAAATCACATTAGCAGAGCATGGTTTTAATCCATCGACCTCTGGGTTATGGGCCCACCACGCTTCCGCTGTGTGGGCAGCTTTTTATGTCTCCTGTATGATGCTCCCTGCAGAGCAGACGTCAGCAACTTTTCAGAGATTAGCCAATGAGGAGATGAGTTTCATTGGGGGTCGGAACAGATGAAGGCGGAGCTGTGCGGCTGGAATTTCTAGTCCCACTAATCTGCTGCTTCATCCTCTCAGGAAATAGAAGAAAACCCATGAGTGTGAAAGAGAGGAAGGAGGACTTACACATGCTTCCTGTTTCTCCATTTTAATAAATGCTCTCCAGCTCGCGCTACCCCTCACCGGGCGTCTGACATTCTGAACACAAAGCCTCTTTTATTTCCTTCCTCTCTTTTCTGAACCTTTTTGTCATTTGTCAATCCGTGCTTTGGTTCGTACATAGGACTGTTTACGTCTCTGTACTATGAAATCCACACGATTTGTCCAATAGAAAACACGTCAAGGAGTTAGGGTGACCAATCGCCCCTTCTTGTGCTGGTTCTACCGTCACCTCTCCTCTCCCACCCCCGCATAGAGACAGTGCTTCACTCACTCGCTATCTGAAAGGAGAGAACATGTTTTTAATGCTCCACCACGTCTAAACTTCACCAGCCACTACTGCAGGAGGCAGACCAGCTCACCGATGCCTGACCTTATTAGCGCCTCCAGGAAATGTTAAAGGCGCCCCGCTGATGAGTAGACACTGGACACCTGCTCATCATTTTGTAAGTTGAATAAATACTTGACATGTGGGACCAGTACATCACTAAGCGCCTGACATGTGGGTCTGCTATGGGGTACTCAGTAGGATGCAGCACATTAGTTACCAATATCTCTCACAGATGTGACCTCACTGGAGTAAATCTAAGTCTAACCTCCTACTGCCTATTTGCTGAAGAACTACCTATATAAAACAGAAGAGCAATCCACTCCAAGCAAGAATCTAGAAGACTACCTTCTCTGCTCCCCCAGAGGCCGAGGATGCTGCTGAGGACCATGGACAGGCTATGGAGGAGAAGCAACATCAGGATCTCAAACAAGAGCAACTGTGATGGCCAGAGTGCATGTGAGGCGGTCATGAGTTGTGAGGACCAGCAGGTTGGCTCATCTGCTACCTGTAGCATAGAGCTTGACTTTTCCCCAGAGGAACCACAGCCCCATTCCAGATCCAGACCACACGAGGCTTCTCACATTAAATGGTGGCCCAAGGACTGTACATGTCCTGGGGGCTTTAAAGGTTTCTAGCGAGTAAGAGGGGCTTCCTGGTTACCCAAAGCTCTAATACTCTCTGGTTCTGATGAGTTGCTACCAGTCCATGAAGACATTCTTGCCATCTGATATAGATGCCCAAGATTGTAAGGATCCAGTGGTTAAAGAGGTCTTAGACTATGCTTGTGCGTAGAATCGTTAAGCCGGGGGTGGGGCATCGAAAGAATTAACTGCAACCAAGAGCACACAGGTCAGAGATGCTGGTGCTTAAGTGTGTCCTGGGAGACCACTGTTATTGCCAAGAGTCAAAGAAAGCTCTGGGGCACTGAGAAGAGTCATAGAAACATTCTTCAGCAGACCTTGCAAAGAACACAGTCCCCATGCTTCTAGTAAATTTCCCAGCCTGCGAACCGAACTGGACCGTTAACTTGTGCTTGGTAGTTGGAGCCTAAACCCATTGAGTTGTCTGACCTAAAGAACCACTCAGACTGTAGTGCCAGAGATTGCTCACATCTTGTGTCATCTTCTGCTACTCAGCAGCTGTAGTGGTGGAAATGCACTAAGAGGTTGCAGTTCCTGTAGTGGGTCACTACTGGCCTCTCTCAACTTCCTAGCAGGGCTGATGTCAGGGGAGATTCTGAGGACACTTTCCAACAAGCCGCCATTACTTTTTAAGGTTTGCATGAATCCTACGTTTTCAAAGAGATGTCTTTCTCGTTATCATTACTTAATTATAGATCACGAGTCTTTATCCTCTGCCCATAATTGTTCTACAAAAAGCAGGACAATTATACCTTAGACTAACGACCCTCCCAGCGCCATTCAGAGTTCTCTGAGTGTTTATCTGTTCCTCAGTGCCATGGTGCATACCACTACATCCCACACTGCTGCCCTCCTGGAAGGCACTGTTTTCAAAGTCAGGGAAAATGCAAAACAGACACAGAAATCTCAGAAAGATGCAGATTATTTCTCGCAGTGCAGCTTGTTTGGAACATCCTTGCAGTGTCCTCTTTTCTGAGGCGCCGCTGGAGTTTCCTGTAGTCTGAGATGTTGTCTCTTGTGTGAGTGTCTGTTACACTTTCATCTTATCTGAGATGTTTTTGCGGTTTCCTGTTGTGTGAGTATTTGTTACAATTTCCTCTTGTCTGAGATGTTGTTTCTTGTCGTGTGAGCCTTGTTACAGTTTCCTCTTGTCTGAGATGTTGTTTCTTGTCGTGTGAGCCTTTGTTACAATGTCCTCTTATCTGAGATGTTGTTGCAGTTTCATGTTATGTGCGTATTTGTTACAATTTCCTGTTGTCTGGGTTGTTGTTTCTTGTTGTGTGAGCCTTTGTTACAGTTTCCTCTTGTCTGAGATGTTGTTTCTTGTTGCAGTTTCCTTTACCCTGACACGTTATTGGATTTTTCTCTCGAGTGTGACACTGTTGCAGGGCTCCTTGTCCATGTCTGGTCCTTGAACGACCAATAGACTTTGGCAGAAAACTAAGAACGAGTTAATGCCAAGGCTGCCCGGGGGGCCACGTAGGGGATCCTCCAACAGGGCGGCCGCCTTAGTGCCACAGGAAGGCACAGAAGTCTGCAGACCAGGCTAGGGACCAGGGGGTCGGCTGGCCGCGTCACTTCCGGCCGTGGGAGGGGGACAGGGGTACAAAAGCCTTCCCCCGCCCACTGGAGGGTCTCTTGACCGCTGCCCGTCTCGCTGTTGCTGCGTTGTCAGTGCTGCTGCCAGCCCTCTGGGACCACTTACTGGTGAGTGCCATCCTCCCCCCCAGCCCCTCTAGGCAGGTGCGCCTGCCCGGCCCCGACACCGGTGCCCGCACCTAGGGGGGGGGAGGACAGCTCCTCGAGGGCTAGGGTGGCTGCGGAAATTATGGGAGGTCGTGCTGACTTCGGTGGCCCGGGTTCCGCACCCCGAGGCACGCCGTGTCGAGCCTCCGATAGCTCAGGCAGGGTGTACGGAGGACTGGAATGCATGATACCCTTTGGTACGGGTTCCGAGCGGGCAGTAGGGACCCTATGACCATGAACTCGTTTGGGGGGGGAGCTCTTGCCCTGGCACGGGTGCCTTGCCCTGGGAGGCCATCGGCCCGGAGTCCTTCCCCGTTGTGCCGCTTCCTTCCTCCCCTCCCCCCGACCCACATTAATTTTGCTGCCACCGTTGTCCGCATGCCGGGCTGTACGGGCCGTGCCCTGTCCCTAGCGGGGTAGGTGCTCTGGGGGTGGGCCTCCCTCCCGGGTACCGCGACCTCCTCCCAGCCTCCACCCGGACTTACCGGAGGCACGGTGGGTTCCCTTGCTCCAGGCAGGCCGCTGCCGCTTCGTTCTTAGAAGTACGTCGATGGTCTCGGCCGACCTCTGGGTCCGGAGGCCAGGGACGCCGGGCCTGGCGGCAAGGGATCTCCGGGCGGGGCACACTCAGCGGGGAGGATCTCCTTCGGTGGGCTGGAGCGCCTGGGGGCCCCCCCCGTCCACCCGCTCCGGGTCAACTTGAGGCCCGCGAGGTGAGAAGGGAGGGGCGGCATCCCGGCAGAGTTAGGGCATCCTCCCCCATACCGGAACCCGTCATGGGTGGGGGGGAGGAGCCTCCAGCCTCGGCATTGCACAGTCGCGCCCAGGGAGCCGCCTCCCGCTTCGTACGGGCCGGGCCTCGCCGTGTGGGGGGAGGGTCGCGCTTGCCGCAGGTCTCCCCATCTGCCGCAGGTTTCCACGGTCAGGCCAGGCAGCCTCGGCCCCAGCAGCTTGTTGGTTGGGGCGACAGGGCAGGGAGCGCAGTGCCGCCTTGTGCCCTATGTAGCGCAGACTTCCCGGAGGTTTCGGGCGCCCTGACCCGAGGAGAGGCGACAATAGGGTGGACCACCATGCAATCCATACACCACTGTTGTGTATGTTCCGGTGGGTAAGTGACAGATGTGCATGCTTCAGGGGAAGCCAGGTGGCGATCACGCAGCACGCACGCCCGGGTGTTCTGCTTTACGGCGTTGTAGAGGGCACGCCCTGGCAACGGCACGAGGCCCACCGCTACCGGGGGGGGGGAGGGCCTTGGGCATGCCGGTCGCCGCTTGCAAACTTGCAGCGCTGGGGAACGTAGAGTGATGGAGGCTGTGGTCTAAGCGGGAGCAGGTTTTCCGCAGCAGTTCTCGCGGGCAGGGCAATCTTGGCTTACCGCCCCCTCCTTACACCCGACCCTTTGGCATGGCATCCCCACGTGGGACGTGGGGTAGGCTTACGGCTGTTGGGTGGAGGGAACTCCGCTTCGGGCCGCGGTCTCGCTCAGGCCCCCAAACAGGAAGCTGACAGGTAGTGTGTGGGGTAGGCAGATCGTGCCTTCGTATTTATGTCGAAGTCACTGCTCGCCGGGGGAAGGGGGGTTCTCCCCGGGAACTCCACTTCCAAGGATATCTCCTTGTTGGGTTGTGCACGCCAGGTGTGGGCGCCTAGTGGTAAAGCGATGACCTGCTGGGTGTGGACAACTGTAACCCAGAAGTCTTGTCAGGGGAATGTGACCAGATAAGACTATTTTTCCTTTTCTTTTCTGCGGGTTGCATCAGGCCACGTAGGTGCGTTATTTGGCGAGCCAACGGTTGGCCAGGTTATTCTATTCACGCAGGGGTAGGGGCTCTCCAGCGCCGCCCGCAGAGGCTCCTACAGTTAGCTGGTTACATTGGCTTGGGCACCATGCGAGGCACTGCACTTTGGTGGGGTCAAACGGGCATGATTTTATGTGATGTTTGGCTGGGTCATTCGGGGATCTCACGCGTGCCAGCGAATCTTAGGAGACATGCGGTCCGCTCTCGCCAGGGTTGTCGCGGTAAGCATGGACACGAGGGGGGGTGCAGCAAGCAACAGAGGTTGCAGTTGGTACCACTGCCGCCAAGGGGCAGGGTAAGGGGAATTTTGGCACAGGCTTGTTACCTACCTGGGAGCAGGCTGGGGATGACCAGCCGGTTTAACGTTCTTTGATTGTTTGCCCCCTAGCAGGTCAGGACGGAGTTGCCACCCAGTGCCGGTTTTTCACCCCCCCCACCCGATCTGACGGAGAATCAAGTCAGTTTGCGCTGAGGGACGCGCCGAGCCGCTTCCTTTGAGCACGATTGCCCACATTCAGGAGAGTAAGTAGAGACGCTGGGTGTGTTTGCATAAGGGACTTTAGGAGGAAGTGGGGCATGTGAAGGGACGGGGTGCAAGACCACGGTTGGGGGGTAATCTAACCTAACCTCTGCTTCATCTCCACCCAGTTTCAGTGGAGGCACCCAGCGACCGTCACCCCTTCGGCACGTTGCTCTTAACCTGTTGAGTAAGTACAGGCGCAGCTTTGTGCATCACAGAGGGGACAATAGGAGAATCATGGGAGTGCCTGATCGCTGGTCAGGGTTTTAGCTCACAGCTGTCTTTTCTTCCAGGTTGAGTCGACCACATCAGGATATTATGGATAGCCAGGGATCCCCGTCGCTTTTCACGTTGACGTCACAAGTGGAGGAAACCCAGCAAGGCACTTCCCAAGACGCACAGCTAGCAGCCATCGTGGAACTGGCCAAGACCAAGGGATTGGCTTGGGCCGCTGAACTTTTGAAGGCTAGCAACCTGGTGGATTCCGGGGTCATCTGTGGGGGTTCGATCACAGAGCAGGAGCCTAGCAAAGAGGCAGGCCCCTCCCGGTCCAAGCGGACACGCAAGGCAACAAACAAGGACTTCCCGGCAGACCCGCCGCCACCTAAGAGTCGGGCAGTGGCCATTACTCGAAGTGCCCCGCTGCCCGTTCCCCCGCCCGTGTCGCAGGGAATAGCCCCCCCCGGCTGACGGCACGCCCCAAGGGACCTTCGCAACTATTGAGGACTTGGGTAAGCTCTCTGACACTTTAAAGGGCTTCATGGCAGAGGTCAGAGCTGGTCTCGCTGGGGCTAGCACGACGGTTGGGCCCATCACGGTGAACAATGGGGATGGAGGGGTAGCAGCGGCTGCGAATGTGTGGGCCCTCCAAGGGAGCCACACCCAAGTGCATCAGTTACCCCCCCCCTGTGGGGGAGCTCGGATTAAGAGCTCAGACAGGGCCTGGTTTAGCGGGAACTGCTAAGGAGACAGGGGCCGCCGGGATAGTTGGTGGCCTTGGACTAGGTAACCAGACTCCGACTCTCCTGGGCTCGGCAACTACAGCAGGGACTAGCGGAGTGCAACTTGGCGAGGTGGTGGCGCTTCCTTCAGCGGGGGCAGCGGCTATCTCCACTCAGGCCACACCCAGCGCTCCCCTAGTTGCGCTTTCCACAGCTATCCAGCCGGGCACAGCAGCTATTGCTCTTACTGTGCACCCCCCGGTAGCGCAACCAGGGCACTTGCCGGTCACCCACGCGCCTCTCCTGTCAGGCCGCAGCTCCTTGTCCTGGGAGGTGCTTCTTGCTGTTAAAGAATTCATATGGAGGCATGAATTTCTAGACATCTTTTCCCTGCTCCTGCTTGGCCAGCATGGCCAGGACGCCCGGAGGGTTGGGGGCAAAGAGGAGGATAAGAAAGTCAGGTTTCAGGCATGGCCGGAGAAGTCAATCGATAACTGGCTATCGGCCTTCTCCATTTTTCAGTCACTGATCTTGGAAAAATTCCCTGAGCAAGGACAGGCACTGGTGCAATATCAAAGGCTGATCCACACAGAAGCACAAAAGTGGGGTGGGTCAGGGTGGGTGAACTATGACCGCGAATTTAGAAAAAAGATGGCAGTATGCCCGGAGATGGGGTGGGATCAAAAGGAGGTCAAGTTGTGGATGGACCATATGGGGTCCCGCGGGGAGCAGAACTCAGTGACACAGCCTAAGGCGCAGGGGGTGGCTCACCAAGATTCAGAGTCCTCCCAGACTGGCACTAAGGCTTTCAAGCAGTCCTTTCGAGGGTCACGCAGGGGGGGCCAAAGAAGGGGGTTTAAGAGGGTGTCTCCTGGAACATGCAACCTCTTTAATGCAGGGTCATGCTCATGGGGGATCAAGTGTAGGTTCCAACATGCTTGCAGCAAATGCGGTGGCCGACACCCCGCGACCTCATTCCAGGCCAAGCAGGATAAGAAACCGTCTGCTGACAGTAAAAAGGACAATTGAGGCAGCACCGAAGGAAGCTAAAAGATCAATGCCTCCAGCACATGACCCCCCGCGCAGCGCGTCAACCGTACTTGTCACTCCACCCAAGCGTAGTGCACCCCTGGCATCCCCCTGCTTGCCTGCTCCCCTCGCTCAGAAAGGGCCGTCACCTATCATCCTGAACAACATCCTCCCCCTTCTCAGACGGTACCCTAACAAGGGGGACGGGGCTCTATTATTGGGAGGGTTCTTCGAAGGATTCGTGATCCCTTATGTGGGCCCCTTGTCTTGCAGGGAGGCGGACAACCTCAGGTCTGCCAGGGACCTTCCTTCCGTAGTGCAGGCAAAAGTCAAGAAGGAACTGGAGCTAGGTAGGGTAGCAGGGCCCTTCAGGGAGCCCCCACTGGACAACTTTGTAGTTTCCCCGCTAGGGGTGGTACCGAAGAAGGAGCCTGGGACCTATAGACTCATTCATCACCTATCATACCCGGAAGGCGAGTCGGTCAACCATGGGCTGCAGGAAGGAACTTGCTCAGTGTCATACTGTACTCTAGATGTGGCTCTGGACTTAGTCAGGAGGGCGGGCAAGGGAGCCTGGTTAGCGAAGGCAGACATTGAATCGGCATTTCGCTTGCTACCAGTGCACCCGAGCAGCCAACACCTGCTGGGTTTCAGGCTAGATGGCTGTTTTTTTTTGACAAATGCATGCCCATGGGGTGCGCAGTCTCCTGTGCCTTCTTTGAGGCCTTCAGTTCCTTCTTGCAATGGGCGTTACAAGAAACCTTTGGGGTGGAAGGGGTCTCCCATTACTTGGATGACTTCCTTTTCATTGGGCGGGATGGCACGCAGGAATGCATGGCGGCTCTCTCTGACTTTCAGACCCTTGTGAACCACCTGGGGGTCCCCCTAGCACCGGGGAAGACTGAGGGGCCTGCGCAAGTGCTTACGTTCCTAGGGATTGAACTGGACACAGTGCTGGGTGAATCCAGGCTGCCTCCAGATAAGGTCCGGGACCTGGGACTACAGATCCGGCTAGCCGTGGGGAAGGACAAGGCCCCTCTGGCGTTCGTGCAGAGCCTCCTGGGGAAACTTAACTTTGCTGCCAGGGTCATTCCCGTGGGGAGGGTCTTTGCGCGCAGGCTGGCCAGAGCTATTGCTTCGGTCACAAAGAAGCACCACTTAGTAAAACTGAGCAGAGGCATGAGAGAGGATCTGCTAATGTGGGCGGACTTTTTGGAGAACTTTAATGGGTCAGTCATCTGGCGTGCACCCTGGGCCAACAGCGCAGAATTGTCACTGTTCAGAGATGCGTCTGGAAGGGAAGGGTTCGGGGTCATCCTGGACAGGAGGTGGCCTAACTCTTGGCACAAGAGAAGGATCACTTCCAAGATCACTGTGTTGGAACTCTTCCCCATAGTAATAGCTCTCCACCTTTGGCCGGGGGTGCTGACAGCGAAGAGGGTCCTGTTCTGGTCCGACAACCTAGCAGTTGTCCAAGCAATCAACTCACATTCAGCAAGCTGCCCCTTGGTATTGTGCCTGTTGAGAGAGCTGGTGAGGGCCTGCTTAAAAAACAATGTGGACTGCAGGGCTCGCCACATTCAAGGGGTGCAGAATGTGGCCGCTGACGCTCTCTCTCGTTTTCAGTGGCGCCGTTTCCGAGAGGCGTGGCCGAGAGATGAGATGACCCCTTTCCCACAACACCTGTGGCTTCTACTGAAGTGGAACAGCGGATGAGGAGTTTGGGTGAGCTGTCTCTTGCACCTAGGACAGTGAAGCGCTACAGGACTTGTGTGGACAATTTTTGTGCGAATATGGGAGCGTGGGATGATGTGGGATCTTTGCTAGAGCTCAGAGTGCAAAAGTTTATCCTGTGGGCCAAGGATGGTGGGAAATCCCACCCCTGGATCTCGGGGCATTTGTCAGCCATCAGTCATAACGCCCGGTTGAGAGGACTACCTGACCCCGACCAAATCCTTTGTAATCAGGGCTGCACTTAAGGGATGGGCAAGGAGTGAACCCCGATCCCCTGATAGCAGGTCCCCCATCAGTTATCCGATCCTACAAGGGATGCTGGACAGCATGCCCAAGGCCACCCGCTCGGGGTACGAGGCAATGCTATTCTCTGCTAGTTTTGCGCTGGCCTTCTTCGGGGCCTTTAGGATTGGCGAGCTAGTGGCGCGATCCAAGCAGGACACCTCGGGGGTGGCTTTGAATATCAAGGACGTGACCATTAGCACTTCATGTCTCAGGATAGTCGTGAGACAATCTAAAACTGATCAGGCAAGAGAAGGGAGAGTAGTCCTGTTACAGGGGCTGGGGGACGCTAGGTATTGCCCTTTGCTCTTGTGCAAGGCTTATTTGGCCCTTCGCCCGGGGACTGCGGGGTACTTCCTGGTGCATGAGGACGGGTCTCCGGTTACAAAGTTTCAAGTAGACCACATCATGCAGGCATGCTTGCAATTGTCAGGACAGGCAGGGAGAGACAAGAGATTCAGCAGTCACTCCTTCAGGATTGGGGCGGCAACCACTGCCTTCTTATCAGGGATGCCGCCAGAGCGAATTAAGCAAGTAGGGCGCTGGAGTCGCAATGCTACAAACGATATATAAGGCCTTGAGCGGAAGGATATGGTGGGAGGACTCTTAGGTACTATGTGGCAACCGACAGGTGTATAGGTGTACGGGTTTTGCCCGGATTGCCAAATGATGTTGCAGTGATGTGGTTTTGTGTGCAATTGTAGATTATTGAAGATAAGTGTTATAATAAATTTGGTTTTCAAACACAACATCTCTTTATTTACCAGGAACCAAGGTCTGGGTAATTGGACATTCAAGCATCGTTAGAGTGGCACGGTGGGCTGAGATAACAAAGTGGCGACATGGCTTCTCAGCCACAGAGATCACGTGGCTAGGTTACCCGGGTATGCGCTGGAACGAGCTGATGAGGAAGCTGCAGCAGAGACTGGGGGGAGGGACCGGTCCACCTCACATTCTGGTCATACACTTGGGAGGGAATGACCTGACGACTCTGGGGAGGAGAGGACTGCTCCAAGACATGAGGGACATCATGTGTCAATTGAGTAGTCAACTAAGGGCATGTGAACTGTGGTGGCCCGAAATTTTACCTCGCCAAGTTTGGCAAGGAGCCCGATCGGGAGAGGCAATTGAGATATCACATAGGAGAGTGAACAGCGCCATGCGTAAATTCACGGAACAAAGGGGATTTGGCTTCATCAGGCATGGTTTACTTCATGCCAAGTCTACTGGATGTTGGGAAGTGGATGGGATTCACCTCTCAAGGGTAGGCATGTGTGAGAAGTTGGCCTGGCATATGCTGTCCACTAATTATAGTGGGCACCGTGCACCAGTCCAAAGCGACTCTTATGGTAGGTAGGTTAAAGACAACCTTATTGAAAGCTATCCTAGTGGTAGCTATGGAGAGCAGCCTTCAGGCTAAGTCTTGAAGGAATGTAAAGCAGCTTGTTTTACCAGTCTATAATCTCTTGAGTGACCAAATGAAAGAGCACCACACCAGGTATATATTCAAAATATATGTATTTATTACTAAACACACCCCTCTAGTCTCTTTATGAGGCTAGAGTTCGAAGTACATAGGTTATAAGATCTTAAATCACAGTAATAGCACAAATACACGTTTGGGCCCTAGGGGCGTACCAAACCATATACCAATAAAGTGGTATGCGAACCACGACTGAACTAGACACTAGGCCTAGAGCCTCTAGAAGTGCTTGGACCACAAGGAACCACCCAAGGTAGTGACACAGGGGACCCACGGGAGACGCGTGCAGTGTAAATACACAACCGCGATACGCCGTTAACTTCTATGGAGAAAGTCGGGATCGGGAAAATAGAGGAAAGGGACACTTAAAAGAGGACTAGGACAAAACCCCTTGAGATCTAGGACTTTGAAGAGTCTCTACCCACGGGAGCACCGGAGTACTCGTGTTACCTCACCCAGGAAGCCGGGTGCATAGGTGCCTTTCGGGGTCGGGTTTCGTCGTCGGTTCTTATGGCGATCTGCTGCAAAGTGCTGCTGGCGACCAGGAGAAAAGTGTCCGGGTGGATCCAAGAGTGGATCGGAGTTCTGAAGAACCTGAAAGCAGAGGGGACAGAGTCTGGGTCACTAGCCAGTGACCAGGGAGGTGATGGACAGATGCCCACCGATGTCGAGTGCTTCAGGTTCAATGACGGAAGTCTTGACTCTTCAGCCATGAGGTCCGGGAGGCGTTGTCGGCAACCAGGAGCAGGATTCGGGCTGTTGCTCGATGTCTGTTGAGTGAAGAGGTGTCGGCGACCAGATTGGACCCAACAAGCCTTGGCAACGGCAAGTCTCGGGTAAGATGTAGATCGTCGATGATGCAGACCAGCAAGGTCTGGGGAACTCACCCAGCGAGGGTAAGTGAGGGCAGGCCTGGAGCAACCAGACTGCCAAGTAAAGAAAAGATTGGCCTTCGTTAAGGGCTACTAGCCAACGGGCTAGCGACCGCGAAGGAGCCTCGTGACGCCGCACGTGGAGCTGGCTTACAGGACACTCGTGGAGTGGGGGCCAGTGATCTTCGGTGCAGGTGGTGCTGGAGGCTAGGGCTACTCGGAGCCCAAAGCACGACTTCTTGGAAGACCCAGAAGATGATGCACTTGCAAATGTGCTCGGTGTCCAGGGGTCACGGTCTCAAGTCACCCACGATAGCCACGGGCCTCAGCTTTGCTGGGGACTCAGGGTAGCCTCGGGGAAGTCTGAGACTCCACCTCTGGTGATGCGATGACTTCGGCGTCCGACGGGAGCTTCAGTGATGCGAACCGGACAGATGCTTCTTTGGTGCCTGCCACGCAGGGGAGTCACTCCTTGACCCCAAGGGAGATTCTTCAGTCCTCTAATCGTGAGTAGAGCGTCGAAGGTCCAGGATTCTGTTTCAGAGTTTCGTCCAGGTATAATCTAAAGTCCTAAGGACTGGGTTCCTACCTTTATTCTAAAAATAGGGGATGGACTACTCTGTGGCCCCACCTATGGGTGGGTCAGGGCAGAGGGGTGGCTACACCCCTTTCCCTTTGTCCAGTTCGCGCCAAAGCAGGGGCTGCAAGCCCCTGATCCGGTTTGAACTGGGGTATGCACAGGGACACCAAATGTGCCCCCAGTGCAGGACTTCAAAGCACCCGAAAGTGCTCCCGCCCAGCCCCAATACACATTGTCCTGTCTGGGGAGGTGGTCACACCTCCCTGGGACAGGAAACCTATTGTCCAGGCCTCCCCTGCCGGAGTTTCGTCCAGCAGCAGGAGGCCAGACTCGTGTCTGTGGCAGCAGCATCCATTTTGTGATGCCAGGGCTCTGGAAAGAAGTTACCGGACTCGTCAGAGTTAACATGCCTTTCCCTCTAGAAGGGTGGAATGCTACCCCCGCCGCCAGGATTGGCGGGGGGTAGTATTCCAAGATGTTTGACACCAAACACGACATGTTTAGGTGCAGCCATTCCATAGTTAGCATTTTACCGCGAGGATATATTGCGTTTAAGAGTATATGGTCAGGCTGCACTACAAACAGCATCAGAGATGGTCTCCGAACGCTGCAGAGGGCCCTGCTCATGCAGGGGCACCCTCTCACATAGGAACCATGCACTCTGCCTTTAGGATTGATAAGGCCTGCTTTAGGAGTGACTTATAGGTTTATATGTGTGTATGCATTTAGTGATATAGGTAACCTATACCACAGTAAGGGGTGCATGCACCACCTTACTCAGGCTGCAGTAGCAGACCTGTGGTGTCAGTTTGGATGGCCTTCCAGGGGTGGCATAATACATGCTGCAGCCCCTGGCAGGCCTCTGAGGTACCTATGCCCTTGGTACATAGTATACCATATACTAGGGACTTACAAGGGCACTCCAGATCCCAATCAGTAATGTGCCTAAGGCACATGGAGACCCTTTTAAAGAGGAAACAGCTAGGCTGGGGTTCTGAATAGCAGGGCCCCAGCCAGACTAATGTCGAAAACCAGTGAAGTATCAGCAAAAAGTGGGGGTACCCATGTGAAGCAGATCCTACTCTCCTACAGCATGGACCTATTTTTGCTGGACCTTGGGGAGGCCTTGGAAGCAACAGGCTGTAGGTAGGAATATCTGCCTTGGTGGGGGGCCCTGGTGGTGACGGTGGCCACCCCCAGAGCTGTGGAGGAGTTACAGGGCGATCCAGAGTCTGCAAGGTACAGAAGGGTACTATATTGCAGCAGCACAACAGGGTGCTAAGCCAAGGATACCCAGGGATGTCTTAGCGTGTCCCCTGGAAGAACTACGGCGCCCCGTTAGCCTACAGGCGGTTGTGGGTCCTGAGCAACCGGGGGCTGCCTGGAACGCTCCGCCCACCTGTGGGGGCGTGAGTAAGGGAGTGGACTGGCGGTCCACTGAGGAGAGAGGTGGCCTCTCCCAATAATTGGTAACCACCGGTTGGCGGCGGCCACGGTGCAATTTGGCTCATCAGGCGGGCAGGCGGCATAGGGGCTGGCCTGCCCTGGGATCGCCCGTAAGATAACCCACCATGTTGGCATATTGGTTATGCAAATAAACCTGCAGCAAAATTTCTCCACTAAAAAGGTGTTGTGTGGTTTATTTATGTATGTCACTGTATGAGAACTGAGTGTTGCCGATATTGGCACTATGCCAAGGCTGCCCGGGAGGCCACGTAGGGGATCCTCCAAAAGGGCGGCCACCTTAGTGCCACAGGAAGGCACAGAAGTCTGCAGACCAGGCTCCCTGGGCTAGGGACCAGGGGGTCAGCTGGCCGCGTCACTTCCGGCCGTGGGAGGGGGACAGGGGTACAAAAGCCTTCCCCCGCCCACTGGAGGGTCTCTTGACCGCTGCCCGTCTCGCTGTTTCCCGCCCTACCGCTTACCCTGCGGACGGCCAAAGGGTGGTACGGGGAGGGGAAGAATCTAACTTATTGTTTTGTGTTGCAGGAGGAGTTACAGGGCGATCCAGAGTCTGCAAGGTACAGAAGGGTACTATATTGCAGCAGCACAACAGGGTGCTAAGCCAAGGATACCCAGGGATGTCTTAGCGTGTCCCCTGGAAGAACTACGGCGCCCCGTTAGCATACAGGCGGTTGTGGGTCTGAGCAACCGGGGGCTGCCTGGAGCGCTCCGCCCACCTGTGGGGGCGTGAGTAAGGAGTGGACTGGCGGTCCACTGAGGGAGAGGTGGCCTCTCCCAATAATTGGTAACCACCGGTTGGCGACGGCCACTGTGCAATTTGGCTCATCAGGCGGGCAGGCGGCATAGGGGCTGGCCTGTCCTGGGATCGCCCGTAAGATAACCCACCATGTTGGCATATTGGTTATGCAAATAAACCTGCAGCAAAATTTCTCCACTAAAAAGGTGTCGTGTGGTTTATTTATGTATGTCACTGTATGAGAACTGAGTGTTGCCGATATTGGCACTAAGCCCTGTACTGCTGAAAAGAGAGTGAATGCAGTGACGTCACCAGTGTGTCATTAGTTCTAGTGCAAGGAAGGAAATGCTCACCTGGTCGTAGTTTGAACAGTGAAATGCAGCAATAAGCAGGCTACAGTGAGCCCCTCAGGCCTCTGGCCCCAGTGCCACTGCACCTGCTGCATCAGTGGGAGCCACGCCCCCGAGCGAGTGAAAGGTGCGCCGAGAAGCGGGAGAGGGAGCTAATGAACAACACAGCAACGAGGCAGCGGAGGGAGAGGGGGAGTGACGCGGAGAATGGAAGAAAAATGTGACTTGTTCGCTTGTCTCATGGTATTCTAGATCTCCACTTATATATATATTCAGATCATTTCTGTGGGAAAGAAATCAGAGGTATACCTACAGAAGGCACAGAGAACATCAGTCTCTGTGGCGCAATTGGTTAGCGCGTTCGGCTGTTAACCGAAAGGTTGGTGGTTCGAGCCCACCCAGGGACGAAGGTTTTCTTTACTAACCGCACCTGGTAAATTCATGTTCAAATAGTGTTGCTAAAGTGCGCTGTTAATTACAACCATTACGCCTTCCCACGATACAACCTCTAAGATAAAAAGAACTAATGAAATTATCGTTACACTTATAATAACGTGACAGTGCTATAAAAGATCATGCACACCATCTTTTCACACACCAATATACCATTAATTTGTGAGTATGAACGCCATAAAAAGCACGGGTGATCGAAGGCCCTGTACGAGTAAATTAATTCGCCCCTCTGTGCAAAATGTTAATTCCTCTCACTGCGGGCAAACGTTTTAAAGCAGCAGTGCTGGCCTGCACCGTCTCTTGGAGGCGGTAGTGTCCTGTGTCCGACCGTGGGCTGTGCTCTATTTTCGGTCGCAAGTAGGAGGGAAGGGTGTCAGGTAACCAGCCACACCACGTACTTATTCTGACTGCACTGGGCTTGTTGCATGGAGGTTCAGTAATCTCGGTCAGTCAGGGTAACTTCTCAGTCAGTAAACCTCCATCTTCTACCTGCTGTCATCATTCTAAGCGCAATTTTGGGTATTAATGCCCCCCCCCCCCAGTCTGCTGCGTGTGATCTGTGTCTCCTCTCACCATACATGAAGCGCCGATGGTTCATTGGCGCTTGTCTCTGTTCAGCACAGAAAGCATTGTCTTTTCATCGCCTGCGGATGTCAGTTCTGTGACTTCTCATCATTTCAGGCATCGGTTGTACTGTGCAGCATCTTTGTTTCTGCCAGGTTCCGGTATAGCCTGGGTGGTTTGGCGCTGACAACACCTAATGATTCAGCATCTGCAATGGCCAAGTTTTATCATCTTCTGTGGGTCTCTGAGGTTCATATGTACTATCGATGCATCGGTGGTTAACAGATAGAGCCTGTTACATACTACATGTGAGCTTCATAGCTGCTCTCTGCATGTGAAGTATTGGTGCTCTATGATAACCTGCCCTGTGCTCTTGTCAGCCCCATGCGTGGACTCAAGTTACATATAAGCAATATATGCAGTGTCCACTTTCACATTTTCTACTATATCTGTGCACTTCCATATACTCTGGGCAGCGAGGCGTTGGTGGTTCAGTGGTAGAATTCTCGCCTATCACGCGGGAGGCCCAGGTTCCATTTCCAGCCAATGCAGTTTGACCTTTTGGTATATTTTAAAGAGGTCATTTATTCAATATTTTTCGAAGTATGAGAAATTGTCTTACAATTTGAAAATAAATGTGGACTATGCGTTTCAACATCATTATATCTAGGTTTGCTGTTTCATTGAGAGGGTTATTACTAGCTGTGTGAAATAAATCTTTCAGAGTAGCTTTCGGGGCTGTTTAAAAAAATCCTGGCTTCAAGCCTCGTGTGGGGTTTTAATGTGTGTAAAGCACAGTGCAGCAGCCTCGCTGATTTTTCTTTACCTACACCCCGTCTCTTACTGAGATGACTAAACTCATTTTTGTAAGAAAAGTAACAAAATCACGTAGGTCTGTGTTAATTGTGGGATGACTCCGCAAACGTGCTTAGATTTATAGAGGACCCAAGACACTGAACCAGCGAGAGATCTCACTAGAGCTTTAAATGGAAATATAGAAGCGCAGATAAGCACTCATTCTCCCAGAGTACCTGTCTGCTACAGAGGAGTGCTAGTACTCTCCCTACTCTCCCATTAAAGTCAATGGAGCAGTGCTGGGAAGTGCTGGTACTATCGAATTAAACGCGCTGGAGCAGTACTGAGAAGTGCTGGTACTATCCAATTAAAAGTACTAGAGCAGTGCTGCGAAGTGCTAGTACTATCCAATTGAAAGCACTGGAGCAGTACTGAGAAGAGATGTACTCTCTCAATAAAAGCACTAGAGCAGTGCTGCGAAGTGCTGGTAGTATCCAAATGAAAGCACGGGAGTGGTGCGGAGAAGTGCTGGTACTACCCAATTAAACGCACTGGAGCAGTGCTGAGAAGTGCTGGTACTATCGAATTAAACGCACTGGAGTGGTGCGGAGTAGTGCTGGTAGTCTACCATTAAATACATTAGAACAGTAATGAGAAGTGCTGGTACTCTCCCATTAAAGTCACTGGAGCAGTGCTGAGAAGTGCTGTACTCTTCCATTATAAGCACTAGAGCAGTGCTGCGAAGTGTTAGTACTATCCAATTAAAAGCACCAAAGCAGTGCTGAGAAATGCTGGCACTATCCAATTAAAAGCACTAGAGCAGTACTGAGAAGTGCAGGCACTATCCAATTAAAAGAGCAATTCGTTTCCTACTCAATGTCTTTACGTTCCTTTCATCGACTTTGCCTCCTCCACTCTCCTAGAAGTGTGCAAGGTTTGTTTTTCATTCTTCGTTTAAGGCATTTTTTTAAATATGTTGCTTCGGTGCCCTAAAGACGAAGAGTTACATTTCAGCCATTCAGCAAGCAGAGGTGACGAGGGTTGAAGGGGTCACTTGGAAGCCATTCTGTTTTGTCCCCGAACGTTCCATTTGCCTGACGACCTTACTTTTCTGATTCCTCATATTTAAGATTCCCCGTTTTGTGATGCCGTGGTATATTAAAGATAGGAGCTATGGGTATATTATTGAAATATATGAAAATTAAGAAATATAAAAACAAATCAATAAAAAGCACTTGTGATCAAAAGCAAGAATTATCAAAATGTATTTTTTTAAAAACACACGCCCAACGTGGGGCTCGAACCCACGACCCTGAGATTAAGAGTCTCATGCTCTACCGACTGAGCTAGCCGGGCTGATGTATCGCATGTTGAATGAACCATATCTGTTGTGCCCCAGAGATTTTGTGAACATTTGCTTGATATGCCCAGCAGATTCTTGCTACTGTCTCTTTCCCTTGTTTGTCAGGTTTAGCTTTTCTCCATATCCCAATGACCCGCATAGAGCACTAAAGGCCACTTAGCGAGTGACACCTGGGTCTGACATTTGGTTGCTTGGACTTTCCACCTGTCCTCGTCTGTTTTTCCGTGTTTCACTCTGCATACGCATAATCTCTTTCTTCACCACTCAGTTTTTTAGGTCGAGCCTGGGCAGCGCATGCTCTGCTCTTCGATGCAAGCTGTATTGGAGTGTGCACTTGAAGCCAAGCCCACTCTCCTCCAATATTTGTCATTGGCTTGTGTCATTGCCCTTCCTAAATGCTGGCTTCTGATTAGTAAATAGGCTTGTTAGTCCCTCCTTAGTACCGCCTTGTCTTCATTTGTAACCTCCCATGAGGACTGGCCCTTTTATTTCTGTTGTTACGTGGTGCGTGGTGTTATTTAGTCTGTAAGCACTATTTTCTTCAATGAGTTTCTCTTACTGTAGGCACGACATGCGTTCCTGCAACATTCAATTCAGCGTGCCATGCGTGCTTTCACCGGGTGCTTTTACCAAAAAAAGCATTTATTTGTCAACTTGACAAACAAATGCTTGTTTTGGTGAAAGCACCCCAAACCGCTCTTTCACTTTAATAGGGGCCGCAGACCTTTCTTTACACACTGCTCGTCTAAAGAAAGGGGCGTGGCCTCTATTAACGTGAAAGTACACACAGCATGGAGCGCTTTTAAACAACTATAATTTGCAATGCAATAGGTCTCGCAATTTAGAAACTTTGACCTATTAGTATTGTAAATGACAATGCCTTTTATTATCGCAGGTGTTTTTTAAACAGATAAATAAATTGCCTTGCCATTTACAATGCCAATAGATCAGTATCTCGAAATTACGAGACCTATTGCATTGCAAATGCTTGTCTCTTTGTGCTACCTGCATTTTCTCAGACTTTTATGAGGTAGACGGTCGTCCTGACTAGTGTATAACAGACAATCTCTAAACGACCCCTCAATATGCACACATGGCTACCGGTGGTGCAGCCGATGCAGTGTACCGGGCCCAGAATTAGGAGGGACCCAACCATAAAAGCCCCTTGATCCCTGAGAGGCATCCATCTGTCTCTCTCATCCTATTTCTCTCTGCCTCTTCCCCTTTCTTTCTGCATGTTTTTATTCTCGCTCGCTCTCTCTCACATACTCTCACTCTCTCACACACACACACTCTCTCTCTCTCTCTTCCTTCTTCTGCTATCTCCCATGCTCTATTTCTGGTTCTCTATCCCCTGCCTTTTTTAGGTGACACATATGACCCTTCCCCTCTGAGCCTTAATAAACACCATGGGGCAGATTTACAAGCCCCTTGCGCCACTTTTGCGTCACTTTTCCTATGTTAAAAATGACGCAAAAGTGGCGCAAGGGCCTTGTAAATAAGCCCCCAAGATGCCTACAGCTTGGTGATTTACCAAACCCTTCAGAAGTCATAAATCTGCGGAAATCATAGTTTCCAAGGAACACATCCAGTCTGCCGTGCCCACTCCAGTGGAAGATCCACAGGAGGACACATGGTTGGAATGGTCAGAAGCCCGATTTTAGGTCTAGTGGGACAGTGTCAGATTTTTAATACACCTCATGTAAACAAAGATTGGCAAAGCTAATAGGTCTAGCTTTCCTTTATAGGACTCGCCTGCAATAGAGCATGTGCTCTGGCTTGTGAGAGATTTTGTTTTGGTTAGAAGCCCGGCCGTTACTAACCATTCTTTTGCTTCATTGTCACTCTGATCTGATGCCTCCTAATTGGGCAGTGTGTACCGGCTTCACTTCTTCTTTTGATTGGAGCATTGACCAAGGACCTTCCGCTGATCACGCTGTGCTTGAGGTACTATGTTTCATTTTTTTGTTTTCTCCCTTCCGCTCTCACCTCCACTGTCTGTGCTGCTCCACCCCTCCTGCCCCAACCCCCTGTTGTCCACATTCCTTCTTCCCCATCCCACCCCATGTGCTTCATTCCCCTCCCACCCCCACCTTCTCGTTGTCCATTTTACTCATCCCACACCCCTGATTTTTTTTCTCAGAATAAAATCCACCAGCTTTTCTCTGAATACATATTTACAGTTTTAGAGATTTAAAATAATGAGTATTGTTGTCATCCCAGGCTTCCCTTTCTAAAACTCTTTGCCGATTAGCTTAATCTTTTAGTGCTGACATTTACATCTGCGGAAATTTCAAACAAACCTTAGATCAAATATTTCGAGCATTAGATCCAGAGGCTGCTGGGTTCGGTGATTCAAATTTGGTGACTCCCTTTGTATAAAATGCACATCTTGAAGCATATTTGCTGTACTTTAGTGTGTCTGCTGTTCACTTGTAAAGCTGCCATATTCTACATTTGTACGCTTCAGATGGCAGCACTGCGGGGACGTTCAGAGAGAAAAGGTGCATTTCAGAAGAACGCATAACACAGTACTCGGTGTCCGCTTCACAGTCTGAGCTTAGGAGGCTCAGGACGCACTGTCTCCTGGTAGAAAACAGCACAGCAGCACCTCAAAATCTGAAACTGAGGAGTACCAGGGGACGGCAAATCCATCCTGCCCTGGATATGCTTTTACTGTACAATGCACCTGAGAAAAGAAGGGTGGCTTTAAAAAAAACTGACTCTGCACGTTTCTCTCTGGATTACCAGCAACATCTTTGAATAGCTTACATTGTTCACCAATTCATCAGTAGTCATTTTTAGGTCTCACCTGTAACAGCGCATGTGCTGCATAGGCTCTCACTTGTGAGAGATATTGTATACAAACAAGGGGCTTGCAGCCAACCCATTACTTACCATTTGTTGGCTTCATTATTACTTTTATTTGCTGCCTTTTAATTGGGCAGCCCAAGCTGCTTCACTCCCTCTTCTTCGGGTGAAGCAGGGACCAAGTACTGATTGCTTCAGCTTGATTGCTGTCCTTCCGCGGATGGTGCTGTGCTTGAGGTACTTTTTTTTCTTTTTTTGCCTACCACCTTTCACCCAAATCTTTGTTGTCTGTGTTGCTTCTTACCCTCACACCCCAAAACCAGCATTGTCCCTCTTCTTTCGGGTAAAGCATGGACCAAGCACAGATTGCTTCGGCTTGATTGCTGTCCTTCCGTGGATGCTGCTGTGCTTGAGGTACTATTTTTTATTTCTTTCTCTTCCACTCAAATCTCTATTGTCTGTGTTTCTTCTTACCCTCACACCCCAAAACCAACATTGTCCAAGTTGATTCTTCCCTTTCCCACTCCTTGACTGTGTTGCTTCTTTTCCCTCCCAACCCCCCTTGTCTGTATTGCTTCTTCCCCTCCCACACTCCTGTTGTCCGTGTCACTCACCCTACACCCGTCATAAGAAAAAAAAGCGATATGACACAGCCAGTGCTGGCCATGTCATAGTGCATTTTTATAATATATATATATTCACTGAAAAAACCAAAGGTTACAGAGACATTATAGTTAGGCCCAAGTTTCACTCATACAAAACCAGAGAAATTCAGCAGTTATAGTTAGCTGAGCTAACTATAACTTGTGCCCCGCGACATCTCAAATGACATCACTGATGACATTTTTTATATCTAAAATGGCTCTATAAGGTATATTTTTATAAACTTGTATTTTCTTCAGTGGATTAATAAGCTTTGCTTTTTTTCTTTACATTTTTTATATTTGCGATGACGTCATGATACCCACGGTGACGTCGCGAGAAAAGAAAACAAAAGCAGACATTCAATGACCACCAACACATCCCAAAAAAAATGTAAAAATATCCATTCTGAACATTGCACTACACATATTATTATATACATACTTCTTTCAAAGCATGTTTAAACTCATATTTTTGTACTAAGTTTCTCTAAAAACCATCTTTCAGACATATTTTCTGTTTTCACGGTTATTCGGGAATTCGCTATGACGTCGTTAACCACGACAATCATGCCTTTTCCATAAGGTCTAAAACACATATATCCACACATATTACAGTATTTTACACACTAGAGGTTTCTTACAGTATTCTCTAAAATCATGTTTTTCTATTGAATTTTTAGAACAACCATCTCTAAAACCTATTTTCCATTTTTGTGGTGAAGCCGGAGATCGCAATGATGTCGGTAATCGCGATCCTCGCGGATATGGCGCGAAAGCAGAAAGCAAAAGCAGGGATTCAATAGCCACCACCATATAAAAAATTATAACTATATAATTAATTCTAACCATCACAGTGGATAACTCACTATATAAATAACTATATAAAAACTTTTATCAGAATCTCAATATATCTATAACAATGCGTATTAATGATTCACTGATATATTTTTTTCTATTCCCACCAATATTAATATCCCCATGATGGTACAGGGGAGACCTCACTGGTGGTCGCGGCGTCATCGTGAATATCGTGCATGATAAAAAAATTTTTCGGACACACAACATGTGTCACTAACACCTCCATTTCTCAAACATGGGGTCAGAGTACCTCTACTCTGACCCCTTATGTTAGCTTTTTTAGAAATTTTCAGCCCCGGGAACCATTCCCGATCAATAAAATGGTGGCCACAACTTTCTGTTCATGTTCCGACCAGCCAATCAGAGCATTCCCGTTGGCGCGTGCTTTCGCGATTACTCGCGAAACCATCACGAAATATCCGCAACCAGAGATATCACTAGACTTTTCTGCCTAAATTACACAAAAACTACTGAACAGAATTACACCAAATAGGCAAAAAGAATTTTCTTGAACCAACATCTACCTCCCTGCCAAATTTGGTGTAAGTCCGTTCAGTGGTTTGGGCTGTAGCTGTGGCTAAAGTTTACTATGTGAAATGACATTACAAACACACCCTTATTTTGCACCCCAAATTCTCAGTCCCCTCTGCACGGATCACCCACAAACTTTCCATGGCAACCAGACCCTACCCTGACACGTTTTTTGGAACATTTCATCAAGATTGATCAAACGACACCAAAGTTATAGGCAGGTCAAAAAATGCTTTACCTGTGGAAACTAGGCCCTAATTTTAACAACCTACTGGAGACCGCCAGTAGGTAATATATATAGGAAGTTTGTTGGGCGGGTGCCGCCGGATTGGGTGTTCGAGAGGAAGAACGCCAAGGGGAGACACAATGTGCCATGTAAGTTACAGCACTGGATCCGCATGGTTCGCAGTGGGGGCTATCGCGACCTGGGAAGGCCGCTATACATCCATATGAACACTCCCACATTGAAAGCGGCACTCATCGTCGTTTAACTCCTTTTATTTTGCAGGGTAACGGAGCAGCAACAAAGCTTGTCACAGCAAAGTTTGCCAAGAATCCATACGCGTTTCGGGCGTGCATTCGCCCTTGTTCACCGGCTTGGCTTTCAAAGAGAAGAGCAGCAATGATTCGTATTGCATCGTGATTGGTTTAATACCCCCCGCCCTCATGGGCATGTGCAAAGTGCATTTTGGTCAGTGTAGGTCATTTTCACACTTAATCCTTAGTGGAAGCCATGATGTTCTCCATAATCAAAGTTTTATATTCCACAGTGGGCTGCTGTTGACTTGCCAGGGTACTGCTCTGTGTCATCCTTCCCAAGCAACCGGAACACGACGTTCCAAATGTGCCATGTAAGTTACAGCACTGGATCCGCATGGTTCGCAGTGGGGCGCTTTCACGACCTGGAAGGCCGCTATACATCCATATGAACACTCCCACATTGAAAGCGCCACTCATCGTCGTTTAACTCCTTTTATTTTGCAGGGTAACGGAGCAGCAACAAAGCTTGTCACAGCAAAGTTTGCCAAGAATCCATACGCGTTTCGGGCGTGCATTCGCCCTTGTTCACCGGCTTGGCATTCAAAGAGAAAAGCAGCAATGATTCGTATTTCATCGTGATTGGTTTAATACCCCCCGCCCTCATGGGCGTGTGCAAAGTGCATTTTGGTCAGTGTAGTTCATTTTCACACTTAATCCTTAGTGGAAGCCACGATGTTCTCCATAATCAAAGTTTTATATTCCACAGTGGGCTGCTGTTGACTTGCCAGGGTACTGCTCTGTGTCATCCTTCCCAAGCAACCGGAACACGACGTTCCAAATGTGCCATGTAAGTTACAGCACTGGATCCACATGGTTCGCAGTGGGGCGCTTTCACGACCTGGGAAGGCCGCTATACATCCATATGAACACTCCCACATTGAAAGCGCCACTCATCGTCGTTTAACTCCTTTTATTTTGCAGGGTAACGGAGCAGCAACAAAGCTTGTCACAGCAAAGTTTGCCAAGAATCCATACGCGTTTCGGGCGTGCATTCGCCCTTGTTCACCGGCTTGGCATTCAAAGAGAAAAGCAGCAATGATTCGTATTGCATCGTGATTGGTTTAATACCCCCCGCCCTCATGGGCGTGTGCAAAGATGCATTTTGGTCAGTGTAGTTCATTTTCACACTTAATCCTTAGTGGAAGCCACGATGTTCTCCATAATCAAAGTTTTATATTCCACAGTGGGCTGCTGTTGACTTGCCAGGGTACTGCTCTGTGTCATCCTTCCCAAGCAACCGGAACACGACGTTCCAAATGTGCCATGTAAGTTACAGCACTGGATCCACATGGTTCGCAGTGGGGCGCTTTCACGACCTGGGAAGGCCGCTATACATCCATATGAACACTCCCACATTGAAAGCGCCACTCATCGTCGTTTAACTCCTTTTATTTTGCAGGGTAACGGAGCAGCAACAAAGCTTGTCACAGCAAAGTTTGCCAAGAATCCATACGCGTTTCGGGCGTGCATTCGCCCTTGTTCACCGGCTTGGCTTTCAAAGAGAAGAGCAGCAATGATTCGTATTGCATCGTGATTGGTTTAATACCCCCCGCCCTCATGGGCGTGTGCAAAGTGCATTTTGGTCAGTGTAGTTCATTTTCACACTTAATCCTTAGTGGAAGCCACGATGTTCTCCATAATCAAAGTTTTATATTCCACAGTGGGCTGCTGTTGACTTGCCAGGGTACTGCTCTGTGTCATCCTTCCCAAGCAACCGGAAAACGACGTTCCAAATGTGCCATGTAAATTACAGCACTGGATCCGCATGGTTCGCAGTGGGGCGCTTTCACGACCTGGGAAGGCTGCTATACATTCATATGAACACTCCCACATTGAAAGCGCCACTCATCGTCGTTTAACTCCTTTTATTTTGCAGGGTAACGGAGCAGCAACAAAGCTTGTCACAGCAAAGTTCGCCAAGAATCCATACGCGTTTTGGGCATGCATTCGCCCTTGTTCACCGGCTTGGCTTTCAAAGAGAAGAGCAGCAATGATTCGTATTGCATCGTGATTGGTTTAATACCCCCCGCCCTCATGGGCGTGTGCAAAGTGCATTTTGGTCAATGTAGTTCATTTTCACACTTAATGCTTAGTGGCAGCCGCGATGTTCTCCATAATCAAAGTTTTATATTCCACAGTGGGCTGCTGTTGACTTACCAGGGTACTGCTCTGTGTCATCCTTCCCAAGCAACCGGAAAACGACATTCCAAATGTGCCATGTAAGTTACAGCACTGGATATGCATGGTTCACAGTGGGGCGCTTTCGCAACCTGGGAAGGCCGCTATACATCCATATGAACACTCCCACATTGAAAGCGCCACTCATCGTCGTTTAACTCCTTTTATTTTGCAGGGTAACGGAGCAGCAACAAAGCTTGTCACAGCAAAGTTCTCCAAGAATCCATACGTGTATTGGGCGTGCATTCGCCCTTGTTCACCGGCTTGGCTTTCAAAGAGAAGAGCAGCAATGATTCGTATTGCATCGTGATTGGTTTAATACCCCCCGCCCTCATGGACGTGTGCCAAGTGCATTTTGGTCAGTGTAGTTCATTTTCACACTTAATCCTTAGTGGAAGCCGCAATGTTCTCCATAATCAAAGTTTTATATTCCACATTGGGCTGCTGTTGACTTGCCAGGGTACTGCTCTGTGTCATCCTTCGCAAGTAACCGGAAAACGACGTTCCAAATGTGCCATGTAAGTTACAGCACTGGATCCGCATGGTTTGCAGTGGGGCGCTTTCGCGACCTGGGAAGGCCGCTATACATCCATATGAACACTCCCACATTGAAAGCGCCACTCATCGTTGTTTAACTCTTTTTATTTTGCAGGGTAACGGAGCAGCAACAAAGCTTGTCACAGCAAAGTTCGCCAAGAATCCATACGCGTTTCGGGCGTGCAATATATATATATATATATATATATTACCTACTGGCGGTCGCCAGTAGGTAGTTATAGTTAGGACCTCGTTTCTATTCAAAAAGCGTTTTTTCTTTTCCCAATAACTTTGGCGCCGGTTGACGAATCTTCGCAAAATTTTGAAAACTAGTGGGGCGCTCCGGTCAGCTCCTGTCTTGAAAGTTTCGGGGTGATTCGTCTGGCGGGGGCCGAGAAAAAAGGGGGTCCCAAAACGCGTTTTCCCCATGTTAATTTCCGTAGGAAACTTTAGACAAAGCTACAGCCCGAACTGCTGACCAGAATTACACCAAATTTGGCAAAAAGGTAGCCCTTGGTTCAGAAAGAGCCCTTTTTTTAAATGGTGTAAATCCGTTCAGTAGTTTTTGAAATATTAAAGGAAAAAGAAATATCGATATCTGGGCGGAGCCTTACCACACATGTCATCGTGAAATCTGATTGGCTGTCAGCACTTCATCCAGGAAATGCTGGCAGCCATCTTGGGACTAGGTTGAACCAGAGTCATAAGAAAACAGTTAAACAAAGATGAAAAACAAGAAAAGGGGGCAGGGTAGGAACACCCTGACCCCCTAGGCCTGCTCAGGGGGTCCCAAAAGGACCCCCAGCCCAAAAACATTTTTAAAAACGTCCGAATTTGCGCTGAATGCACGAATCCGGAATAAAAAATAAAAAACAAGCATTGGCATCGCCAATAGGTCTCGCCGTTGGGACCTTATAAGTGTTTAGCCAGAGATATTGGCAATGTTTCTAAGGTATGTTGTAGAGAGAGAGAGAGACTGACTGAGAGAGAGACTGACTGACAGAGAGAGACTGACTGACAGAGAGACTGACTGACAGAGAGAGACTGACAATGAGAGCGAGAGACTGACAGAGAGAGGGAGAGACTGACTGAGAGAGAGACTGACTGAGAGAGAGAGAGACTGAATGACAGAGAGAGCCTGACTAACAGAGAGACTGACTGACTGAGAGAGAGACTGACAGAGAAAGAGAGACTGACTGAGAGAGACTGACTGACTGAGAGAGAGACTGACTGACAGAGAGACTGACTGACTGACTGACTGAGAGAAACTGACAGAGAGAGAGAGAGAGACTGACAGAAAGAGAGAGACTGACAGACAGAGAGAGACTGACTGACTGAGAGAGAGAGATACTGCCTGACTGAGGTAGAGAGAGCCTGACTGACTGAGAGAGAGAGAGACTGAATGACAGAGAGAGAGAGTAAGAGAGAGAGACTGACAGAGAGAGAGAGACTGAGAGAGAGACTGACTGACAGAGAGACTGACTGACTGAAAGAGACTGACAGAGAGAGAGAGAGACTGACAGAGAGAGAGAGAGAGAGACTGACAGACAGAGAGAGACTGACTGACTGAGAGAGAGAGAGATACTGACTGACTGAGGTAGAGAGAGACTGACTGAGAGAGAGAGAGAGACTGAATGACAGAGAGAGCCTGACAGAGAGAGAGTGAGATAGAGAGAGAGACTGACAGAGAGAGACTGACTGACAGAGAGACTGACTGACTGAGAGAGAGACTGACTGACAGAGAGACTGACTGACAGAGAGACTGACTGACAGAGAGACTGACTGACTGAGAGAGACTGACAGAGAGAGAGAGAGAGACTGACAGAGGTAGAGACTGAGAGAGAGACTGACTGACAGATAGACTGACAGAGAGAGAGAGAGAGAGAGAGAGAGAGAGACAGAGAGAGAGACTGAGAGAGAGACTGACTGACTGAGAGAGAGACTGACTGACAGAGAGACTGACTGAGAGAGAGACTGACTGACAGAGAGACTGACTAAGAGAGAGAGAGAGAGAGAGAGAGAGAGACTGACGGAGAGAGAGCGACTGACAGAGAGAGAGAGAGACTGACTGACAGAGAGACTGACTGACTGAGAGAGAGACTGACTGACAGAGAGAGACTGACTGACAGACAGAGAGACTGACTGAGAGAGAGAGACTGACTGAGAGAGACTGACTGAGAGACTGACTGACTGAGACTGACAGAGAGAGAGAGACTGACTGACAGAGAGACTGACTGAATGAGAGAGAGACTGACTGACAGAGAGAGACTGACTGAGAGAGAGACACTGACTGAGAGAGAGAGACTGACTGACAGAGAGATTGACTGACTGACTGAGACTGACAGAGAGAGACTGACTGACAGAGAGAGAGACTGACTGACAGAGAGAGACTGACTGACAGAGAGAGACTGACTGACAGAGAGACTGACTGAGAGAGAGAGTGACTGACTGAGAGACTGACTGAGAGAGAGAGTGACTGACTGAGACTGACAGAGAGAGAGACTGACTGACAGAGAGAGAGACTGACTGACTGAGAGAGAGACTGACTGACTGAGAGAGACTGACTGACTCAGAGAGACTGACTGAGAGAGAGACTGACTGACAGAGAGAGAGACTGACTGACAGAGAGAGAGACTGACTGACTGAGAAAGACTGACTGACTAAGACTGACTGACTGAGAGAGATTGACTGACTGAGAGACTGACTGACTGAGAGAGAGACTGACTGACAGAGAGAGAGACTGACTGACTGAGAGAGACTGACTGACTGAGAGAGACTGACTGACTGAGAGAGACTGACTGACTGAGAGGGACTGACTGAGAGAGAGAGAGAGAGAGAGTCTGACAGAGAGAGAGACTGACTGACAGAGAGAGACTGACTGACAGAGAGACTGACAGAGAGAGAGAGAGAGACTGACTGACTGAGAGAGAGACTGACTGACTGAGAGAGAGACTGACTCACAGAGAGAGACTAACTGACAGAGAGACTGACTGAGAGAGAGAGACTGACAGAGAGAGAGAGACTGACAGAGAGAGAGAGAGACTGACAGAGAGAGAGACTGACTAACAGAGAGACTGACTGACAGAGTGACTGACTGACTAAGAGAGACTGACTGACTGAGAGACTGAATGACTGAGACTGACAGAGAGAGAGAGATTGACAGAGAGACTGACTGACTGACTGAGAGAGAGACTGACTGACAGAGAGACACTGACTGAGAGAGAGAGACTGACTGACAGAGAGAGAGACTGACAGAGAGAGACTGACTGACAGAGAGAGACTGACTGAGAGAGACTGACTGAGAGAGAGACTGACTGACTGAGACTGACAGAGAGAGAGAGAGAGAGAGAGACTGACTGACAGAGAGGGAGACTGACTGACTGAGAGAGAGACTGTCTGACAGAGAGAGACTGACTGACAGAGACTGACTGACAGAGATAGAGACTGAATGAGAGAGAGACTGACTGACTGAGACTGACAGAGAGAGAGACTGACTGACAGAGAGAGAGACTGACTGACTGAGAGAGAGACTGACTGACAGAGACTGACTGACTGAGAGAGAGACTGATTGACGGAGAGAGAGACTGACTGACTGAGAGAGACTGACTGACTGAGAGAGAGACTGACTGACTGAGAGAGACTGACTGACTGAGAGAGAGACTGACTGACAGAGAGAGAGACTGACTGAGAGAGTCTGACTGACTGAGAGACTGACTGACTGAGAGAGACTGACTGAGTGAGAGAGACTGACTGACTGAGAGAGACTGACTGACTGAGAGAGAGACTGACTGACAGAGAGAGAGACTGACTGACTGAGAGAGACTGACTGACTGAGAGAGACTGACTGACTCAGAGAGACTGACTGACTGAGAGAGAGACTGACTGACAGAGAGAGATTGACTGACTGAGAGAGAGACTGACTGACAGAGAGAGATACTGACTGACTGAGAGAGAGACTGACTCACTGACAGAGAGAGAGGAAAACCTGCTCTCGCTACAATGAAGCAAAGCAGAATTGCATGTCAGCAGCTCCCCTTGCTCAAAAGCAATGCCGGGTCCCACAGGAGGTGGGGAGCCGGCGGGACCGTGGTGGCATTGGGGCTCCCCCCACGGTCCCCAACACAAAGGGCTGGCCCCCGGGGGATGCGGTCCCCGGGGCCAGAAGTGGTCCAGGAGGGGGGCCACGCAGCCCCCCTTCAATATTAAAATTAAAAAAAATAAAATAAAGAGGCACAACCCCGGGGGATGGGGTCCCCGGGTTCAACAGAGGCCTAAGGAAGGGGGCCACGCAGCCCCCCTCCTTAAAAAATAAAAAACAAACAAACAAAAAAATGTGGCCATGCCCCGGGGGATGTGGTCCCCGGGGCCGAAATTGGCCTTGGGAGGGGGGGCCGTGCGGACCCCTTCCTGTTTTTTTTTTTTTAAATGTAAAAAAAGAGCAGGCCCTGGGGGATGGGGTCCCCAGGCCCCAAATAATGTAAAATAAGAGGGGCCACACAGCCCCCCTTGTAAAAAAACAAACGGCATCGTGCTGGAGGCCCCGCCCCCTCCCTGCAGCACTCAGCAAATGCGCCCCCTGGCGCGTTGTAAGTTGGGGAATTAATTCCCCTTGAATACAGAGGGTCTCTGGGGGCCAACTAGCCCACCAGGTACCTCCAGTATGCGCCACAGAGCTGCGTTGCAGAGAGGTGTTCCGGGGCCACGCCCCTGAGGACATCAGGACACAAGAGGACCTCATCACCCCACCAGCAGTGAGCCAAGAGGCGCGTTTGCAGAGTGGTGTAAAAAGGGGCGTGGCCTCGGACCACCTCTCTGCAATCCAGCTGTGTGGCGCTTACTGGAGGTACCTGGTGGGCTAGTTGGCCCCCAGGGACCCTCAGTATTCAAGGGGACTTAATCCCCCAACTTAGAATGCGCGAGGGGGTGCGTTTGCAGAGTGGTGGAGAAAGGGGGCGTGGCCTGTGTCCACCTCTCAGCAATCCCACTGTGTGGGGCTTACTGGAGGTAAGAGGAAGGCTAGTTGGTCCCTAAAGGACCCCCAGCAGCGAAGGGGACTTCAATCCCCATCCAAGAGTACACCAGGGAGAGCGTTTGCAGAGTGGTGGGCAAAGGGGGCATGGCCTGTTATGAGAACTTAGCAATCCTGCTGTGTGGGACTTACTGGAGGTAATAGGAGGGGTAGTTGGCCCCCAAGGTTGTCGTTGGGGGCCAACTACCCCTCTTGTTACCTGTAGTAAGTCCCACACAGTAGGATTGCTAAGACGTCGAAGGAGGACATGCCCCCCTTTCTCCACCACTCTGCAAACGCGCCTCCTGGCAGACTACGGGATGGGGGATGAAGTCCAATTTAGTCCTGAGGGACTTTGGGGGCCAAGAAGCCCTCTTGGTACCTCCTCTAAGACCTATGCAGCGGAATTCCTGAGCGCTGGTCGGAGACCCAGCACCCTTTCTCCACCACACTGCAAACGTGACTTCTACTTAAAGAAGCATCTTTCTGCACCTCTGACTTAGAGTTAGTTTTAATCCCCCTGCCCTATTATGTACTAGGGCCTTACAGAGGAGGTCATGCCAATCACAGGGGTACCCCAACGCATAGTGTTCCCTAGTGTATGTAGGTGTTTTCACTGTATTCTAAGTGTCTTTAAGCATAGCACTGGCTCTAGGCCTGTTTAGTCAGTTACCACCAGTACCCGTCAGCAAAATGTTGGGGGCACAGAATGACTTTGCAACAAGGCCTCTTTCTGCTCCTCTGTTGGTTCTTTGTGCACATCTCTTGCTTCTTTCTGCACCTTTCTTCGTCTTTCTTGACTTCTGCTTCCTCTTTGTGCATTTCTCTTGCATCTCTCTGCGCCTTTCTTCCTCTTTCTGCACATGTCCTACCGCTGTAGGCATAGTTAGAAATTAGCATTTAAAAAACCTTTGAAATTCACAGAAAAAACCACAGGTTTCAGGAGCGTTATAGTTAGAAATTAGCATTTAAAAAACCTTTGAAATTCACTGAAAAAACCATAGCTTTCAGGGACGTTATAGTTAGAAATTAGCATTTAAAAAACCTTAGAAATTCACTGAAAAAAACACAGGTTTCAGGGACGTTATAGTTAGTTTGACATTTCACTCGTACAAAACCAGAGAAATTCGGCCGTTATAGTTAGTTCAGCTAACTATAACTCACGCCCCCGCAATGCACTGCTGATGACGTCACATATTACATCATTCATGACATGGTCAGTGACATCACTGATGACATCACTGACATCATCCAGTGACTGTGTGTTTCTGTAAAGTTTAAATATGTTTAATATATATAGGGAAAGGCGTATTGAAGAATGAGTGGGTGTATAAGCGTCTGAATGGATGATTTAGTAGGTGCGTGACTGAGTCTATAAGTGAGTGATTAAACGTATCTTACTGGATGCATGGGTGAGTGACTAAATTGTGTGCATGTCTGTATCCGTCTGTCTGTTGTTGTGTAAGCAGCTGCATGGGTTTCTGAC
This sequence comes from Calotriton arnoldi, assembly GCA_963921515.1. Lineage (NCBI taxonomy): Eukaryota > Metazoa > Chordata > Amphibia > Caudata > Salamandridae > Calotriton > Calotriton arnoldi. The sequence continues at coordinate 34,374 of CAWUFW010020590.1, read as the reverse complement.
TAGCTAAATGAGTGTCTATATGGGTTATGGATTGGTTCTCTGAGTATCTGTATGGGTGCCTCAGTGTTTGTGTGGGTGGGGTGTGTGTGACTCTGTGCATAGATGTGTGAGTGGGTGATTCACTGGGTGCATGGTTTCAAGAGTGTGTCTGTGATGGACTGTTTGGGTGGGTGAGTGTGTGTATGGGTGTGTTAGTGATTGAATGTATATCTCAGTGGTACATGTGTGAGTAACTACATATGTGAAAGGCAGTATATATGTGTGTTGGAGTATATAAATGGCTATAAGTGAGAGTGTGTGATTGTGAGAGTGGCTATATGGATGAGTGTGTGCTTGCATCAGTGATTGCATAGAAGCGTAAGAATGTGCTAGTATTTTTATGAGTAAGTGAGCTGGTGTGTATAACTGTATAGGTGAGTAAATTGAAGTGTGATTAATTATTTGCATGACTGACTAGGTGTGTGAGTACCTCTATGGATGAGTTGCGTTGTGTGAGTGTTTATATAGGTGTATGAGTGCATATGATAGTCCTGTACAGAGTGACTGTAAGTATGAGTGACTGTACGGGTGAGTGAGTAGATGTGTGTGTGTAGACCTAAGAATCAGTGAGTGGGTATGTACTTATTGGTATTGGAGTGTGTATGGTTTTGAGAATGGCAGTCTGTAATTTAGAGTGGGTGTATCAAAAGTTATATTAGGATGTGAGAAGATGCATTAAATTCTCACATGGATGATGTCATCAGTGATGTCATTTGAGATGTCATCAGTGATGTCATCAGTGATGTCACTGACCATGTCATGAGTGATGTAATATGTGACGTCATCAGCAGTGCATTGCAGGGGCGCGAGTTATAGTTAGCTGAACTAACTATAACGGGGGAATTTCACGGGTTTTGTACGAGTGCAATGTCCAACTAACTATAACTTTCCCTAAAACCTATGGTTTTTTCAGTGAATTTCAAAGGTTTTTTAAATGCTAAACCCTAACTATAACAGGCCTGAAACCTATGGTTTTTTCAGTGAATTTCAAAGGTTTTTAAAAGGCTAATTCCTAACTATAACAAGCCTGAAACCTATGGTTTTTTCAGTGAATTTCAAAGGTTTTTTAAATGCTAATTCCTAACTAAAACATGTCTGAAACCTATGGTTTTTTTCAGTGAATTTCAAAGGTTTTGTAAATGACAATTTTTAAATGTATTAATTGTTATATTTATTTATTTTTATACTGATTTACTACATTTTTTTAAACTATTTATTTTTAGATATTTTATTTTTTAAATTACATTGTAATTACATTATACATTACATTACAAAATATACTTTCTCAGAATGAATTACTTTAGTTTAAATACTTTGCAAATAGGCAATAGACTTTTAAGTACAGTAGTTACAGTTGTTGCAATGGGCAACACAATTTCAAACACAATGCAACATTGAGCTCAATGTGAATTTCTAGCTAAATGCAATTAGTTACTTTATGGATTACTTTTCTAACCACAGGACTGGATCCTAGATTCAGTCCTGGGACATCTCCTGTAAACAGTTGAGTAAAAGTGTTTTGGTTACATTAGTGATTTTTAAGGAATATTATTGTATTTTAAAAGTTGACACTCAGAAACTTTTTCACATAGAATCACCAATGTTATCCTATGGGAGGAAATTCACTTAGCAGGTAAGTAGTGTTATCGTTACTTTTTCTTACTCAGTGGTGGATCCTGGATCCAGCACTGGTGCATCTCCTGTAAACAATTGAAAGAATGCGTTTAAGTCATACAGGCGATTTTTAAGGAATATTTGTAGTTTGTGAAAATCAACACTTTGAAACTTTTCTGCTGAAAACCAGACAATGGATTCCTATGGAAGGAAATATAAGTTACTGGTAAGTACGGTTAAAATTACTTTTCAGGATCAGTACTGGGCTGAAAGATGCAGCACTGAGGTCTCTCCTGATAACAGGTGAGTAAATCGGAATTCGTATTTTGGCTGATTTTAGAGGAATATTTGTATGTTTCAAAAATCGACACTTAGAAACTTTTTCAGCAAAAGCAGGCAATGATATCCTATGGAAGGAAATTCAAGTTACTGGTAAGTACGGTTAAAATTACTTTTCAGGATCAGTACTGGGCTGAAAGATGCAGCACTGAGGTCTCTCCTGATAACAGGTGAGTAAATCGGATTTCGTATTTCGGCTGATTTTAGAGAAATATTATAAAGTTCCAAAACTCCACACTTAGAAGAATTTCCAAGTGAAACCAGTCAATGTTAGCCTATGGAAGGAAATTCAAGTTACTGGTAAGTACGGTTAAAATTACTTTTCAGGATCAGTACTGGGCTGAAAGATGCAGCACTGAGGTCTCTCCTGATAACAGGTGAGTAAATAGGAATTCGTAGTTCGGCTGATTTTAGAGGAATATTTGCACAATGGTGAAGGGAGGGGCGGGGCCTGAGGTGACATCTGTGCAAACGCGCCCCGTGGCGCGTTTTAAGTTGGGGGATTAAGTCCCCTTGAATCATGAGGGCCCCTGGGGTCCAACTAGCCCACCCTGTACCTCCAGTATGCGCCAGGAAGCTTCGTTGCAGAGAGGTGTTCAGAGGCCACGCCCCTTTTGCACCTCTCTGCAATGCAGCTCTGTGGCGCTTTCTGGACGTACCTGTTGGGCTAGTTGGCCCCCAGGGACCCTCAGGATTGAAGGGGATTTAATTCCCCATCTTAAAACGCGCCACGGGGCCTGTTTGCACACATGTCACCTGAAGCACCGCCCCTCCCTTCACCACAGTGCAAACGCGCCCCGTGGCGCGTTTTAAGTTGGGGGATTAAGTCCCCTTGAATCCTGAGGGTCCCTGGAGTCCAACTAGCCCACCATGTACTTCTAAAAGCGCCACAGAGCTGCGTTGCAGAGAGGTGTAAAAGGGGCCTGGCCTCTGTACACCTCTCTGCAACGCAGCCCCTGGCGCATACTGGAGGTTCCTGGTGGGCTAGTTGGCCCCAGAGACCCCCAGTATTCAAGGGGAATTACTTCCCCTTCTTAAAACGCGCCAGGGGCGCGTTTGCAGAGTACTGCAGGGAGGGCGGGGCCTCCGGCACGATGCAGGTCGTTTTTTTTTTCTAATTTTTTTTAATGGGAGGGGGCTGCGTGGCCCCCTTCCCTGGGCCACTTTTGGCCCCGGGGACCCCATCCCCAGGGGCCTGAGCAATTTATTTATTTTTTTAATAAAAAAAAAACGGGAAGGGGGCCGCATGGCCCCCTTCCCTGGGCCTGTATTGGCCCCGGGGACCCCATCCCCCGGGGCATGCCCTCAATTTTTATTTTTTTAATTTGGAGGGGGCTGCGAGGCCCCCTCCTCAGGCCATTTAAGGCCCCGGGGACCCCATCCCCCGGGGCCGGCCTTGCTCTTTTTTTTTTAAATTTGGGGAGGGGGCTGCGTGGCCCCCCTCCCTGGCCACTTATGGCCCCGGGGACCCCATACCCTGGGGCCTGGCCTCTGGTTGGGGACTGTGGGGGGGTCCCCAATCCCCCCACAGTCCCGCCGGCTTCCCGTGTCCTACGGGAGCCGGCATTGCTTTTCCACATGGAGAGCAGCTAACATGCTGCTCCCCATGTGGAAAAGCAATTGGGTTTGCATTTTGAAAGAGAGAGCAGGTTTCCTGCTCTCTCTTCAAAATGCAAACCAAGTTTGCTATGACAGGACGGGAGCCGCGAGGCTCCCGTCCTGTCATAGCAAACTACAGTGTCCCGGGGTAGGCACCCGGGACACTGCAGGAGCCGGCCCTGGGGGTGGCGGTCCCCAGGGCCATCAAGGGCTCCAGGAGGGGGCCGCGCGGCCCCCCTCCCAACCATTTCACAGCCCGGGGAGGTGGTGGTCCCCGGGGCTTTGGGGTCCGTAACGGACCCCCATATTCAAATCTTTAGTGCCCCGGGGAGGTGGCGGTCCCGGGGCGTGTGGGGGGCTGGAGCCCCCCACACAGGTGAAAATAATTTTTAAAAAAGAAGCCCCGGGGGTGGCGGTCCCTAGGGCTTGGGGGCCTTAGAGGCCCCCACATTAAATTTAAACCCCCCACCATGCCCCCGGGACTTGGCCCACCCGGGGGCAAATTAACATAGAAGCGCGGGAGACGCGCTTCGATTTTTTTTTTTTTTGGCAGGATCCGCGCACCCTGAGCGCATCCTGCCGATTTAAAAAAAAAAAAAAAAAAATTCTGCCCAGGGGGTCCTTGTGGGACCCCTGAGCAGGCCTAGGGGGTCAGGGTGTTTCTACCCTGCCCCCTTTGTGCATTTGGCGACGTGTTTCTTGTGCTTTTTTTTTTTTTTCTCGGCGAGATTCGTGCACCCTAAACGCATCCCGCCAATTTTTTGTTGTTGTTTTAAATGCTTTTTTCTGCCCAGGGGGTCCTTGTGGGACCCCCTGAGCAGACCTAGGGGGTCAGGGTGTTTCTACCCTGCCCCCTTTTTGCGCTTTGCGCACTTGTTTCTGTCCCTCGGTTCTACCGAGGGACAAAATGGCTGCCAACACTTCCTGATTTGGAGTGTTGACAGCCACTTGACAGCCAATTAGCATACAGCTCGTGATCGGGAGGGTACGCGGACCCTACTCGGCCATAGATATATATGTGACTTTACTTTTGATTTTCTCAGGAACTACTGAATGGATTTACACCATTTAAGCAAAAGGCACGACACTGAACCAAGGGCTACCTCTTTGCCAAATTTGGTGTAATTCCATTCAGCAGTTCAGGCTGTAGCTGCGACTAAAGGTTCCTATGGAAAAATGAATGGGGAAAACGCGTTTTGGACCCCCCTTTTTTCTCGGCCCCCGCTTGACGTATCACCCCGAGACTTTCAGGATAGGAGCGGACCGGAGCGCCCCAACAAGTTGGAAACTTTCGCGAAGATTCGTCAACCGGCGCCAACGTTATTTCAAATAGAATGTCGCGGATTTCCTATTGATAATAGGTCCTAACTATAACTATCTACTGGCGACCGCCAGTAGATAATATATATATATATATATATATATATATATATATATATATATATATTCACTGAAAAAACAAAGGTTACAGGTGCATTATAGTTAGGATCAGATTTTACTCATAAAAAACCAATGAATTTCAGCAGTTACAGTTACCTGAAGTAAGTATACCATGTGCCCCTGAAATGTGCACTGCTTATGACCTCACATATTACATCACTCATGACATGGTCAGTAACATCACTGATGACATCCTCTAGTGAGTGTCAGTGTTTCGTAATTATTTCTGAGACTTAGAGATATATACTAAGCGAGTGCATAAATTAAATCATTATTCTTTTTCTACTACTGAGTGATACTGTTTCTAATATATGTCATCTGAGTGGCTGCCTGACTGTCTGTAGCAGTGTGGTAGTGGGTGTCTGAGTGCTGTATGTGTGTTTGTGGGTGTGTGAGTGGGTATATAGGTGAATAAGGGTGTGTGTAAGTAGCTGTACAGGTGTGTGAGTGACTGTGTGAGTGGCTATATTGGTGATTGAGTGTGATTGGCTGTATGGGTGAATGAGTGTCTGCCCTAGTGGCTGTATGGGTGGGGAGTATGTGAGTGGCTGTTTTGGTGACTAAGTGTCTGTGTGCGTGGTCTATGGGTGGGTGGGTGAGTAGGTGTGTTAGCAGCTGTTTGAGTTACTTAGTGGCTGTTTGAATGGATGTATTGGTAAGTGAGTGTGTGTGAGTGGCTGCTTTGCACAGTAAGAATCTGTGTAGCTGGCTGTGTAGGTGAATGAGGGGATGTGTGACTGCTTGCATGGATGTGTGCATGGGTATGTAAGTAGTTAACTGGATTAGTGAATGGATGTGTGAGTAGCTGTATGGGTAAGTGAGTGGCTGTGAGAGAAGCTGTATGGGTGAGCAAGTGCTAGTGTGAGTGGCTGTGTGGGTGAGTGTGTGGTTGAGTGAGTGGCTGTATTAGTGAGTGAGTGGCTCTGTGAGTGGCTATATATGTGAGTGAATGCAAGTGTGAGTGGCTGTATGGGTGAGTGAGTGGGTGTGTGAGTAGCTGTATGGGTTAGTGAGTGGGTGTGTAAGTGGCTGTATGGGTGGGTGGTTTAGCTGTGCTAGTGGCTGTATGAGTGAATGAGTGGGTGTGTGTGAGTCATTGAATGGCCTCGTTAATGGGTATCTGAGTGGTTGTGTGTAGGTGTGAGTGGTTCTGTCCCTGTAACCTTTGTTTTTTTCAGTGAATTTTTCAGTTTCTTTTTTAAATTCTATTTCCCAACTATAAGGTCCCTGTATCCTCTGTTTTTTTCAGTGAATTTTTTAAGGTTTTTTTACATTCTAATTCCTAACTATAACATCCCTGTAACCTTTGTTTTTTTTTCAATGAATTTTTACATTTTGTTAAACGTTTAACCCTAACTGTAACCTGCCAACTATGAGAGTGGGTCTTTGAGTGGCTGTGTAGGTCTGTGAGTGGGTCTGTGAGTGCCTGTGTGAGTGTGTGAGGGGTGTGTGAGTGTCTGTGTGGGTCTGTAAGTGGGTGTGTGAGTACCTGTTTGAGTGTGTGAGTGGGTGTCTCAGTGCCTGTGTGGGTCTGTGAGTGGGTCTGTGGACATCTGTGTTACTGTCTGAGTGGGCGTGTGAGTGCCTGTGGTGATGTGTGAGTGTCTGTGTGGGTATTTGAGTGGGTATGTGAGTGCCTGTATGGGTCTGTGAGTAGGTGTGTGAGAGCCTATGTTTGTCTGTGAGTGGGTGTGTCAGGTGTACTATGCATTTTGGGTATTTGCATACTTAGGGTGTTTAAAAGGGACAACCATGTACTCTGCTCTCACCAGGAGATGACAAGAAAGAAACCACTCATCACAGTCACTAAGCATCAGAATGTGTTTCAATAGATTGACAATGATTTCACCTCAATTAAGGATTTCATATCGTTTTTCAATCTGAAATACGAGAGGAAACACACTTGCTTTGCCTTCGCCAAGCCCAAGAAGTTAGGATCATTTCTGCTTTACTGAAGTGGAGCTTCAACTGGGGCACCTGCTATGTTTATATTTGTAAGTGCTTCCCGTTGAGGTTTAATTTCTGTGAAATCAGCACCAGGGCTAGAATTGAAAATCATTTTTTCCAGGAAGAGTCCCCAGTTTTGCCAAAAATGTCTACCCAACTGGAGTACATTCATTTGGTTAATTAGTGAGTGTTACTTCGTTGGGTAAATGTCTGTGCATATTCTACACTACAGCTGATAAAGGACCACGAGGTGTGCACTTTATTTCCGCAAAGTGATTGCTCCTCAAGCGTCTTCATCCACAAATCTGTGATAACATGAATCTTCGTCAAGAGAAGTTGACAAGACTACAACGAGGTGAATCTTCATCAAACAGGGGTGCTTCCCCTTAACTAAATGAAGTAAGTGCTTTTTTTCTTTGGTGGAGATGTCCTCGTATTCCTCTGCATCAACAACATGTCACCAAATTCAGCTGGAAATGCACTTGATGCCCTTTTGTTAAGCTATCCATCAACGTGGGAAAAAGCGGGAATACCTTTGCATACTACTAATGAAAACGGGGCATGGTTAAAAGGGCAGAGCTTGAAGAAGATTTTGAGCATTTGCGTACTCAGTTTAATTAAAAGGCAGAATCATGGACTCTGCTCCCACCAGGAAATGACGAGAAGGAAATCACTAGTCACAGTCACCTCAGATCAGATTGCACTCCACTAGTTCAGCGATGCAGTCACCTCCATTAAGAATTTCAGATTGTTTTTCAATGTGGAATGTGAGAGGAAACACACTTGCTTTGCCTTTCCTAAGCCCAAGAAGTTATGGTCCTTCGCGTCACCCTACCTAGGGCTGATTTCAGCCCAGTAACCCCATTCCCAGGGCTCGGCCATATCTCCCTGGATGCCCTAGCCCCACCCAGGGCACCCAGTGTGCTTTGATGGGGGCCACAGGGGGAGCAACAAGGCCCCACCAGTCCCTGCCAGCACCCCTCCTCATGCGGGAGCTGGCATTGATTCTGCATGCAGGGACCTACTAAATATGCAACTCACTGCATGCAAGAGCAATCTTTCATCAGTTTCCCTGCCCACATGACAGCGGGCAGGAAAACAGATGAAAACTTTCTTCCCAGCAAGTGGAAGCAGTTTGACAGCTCCTGCTTGCTGGGAGCGGACCTAGTATTTGCTGTTGCTTGGCGGGAGTTGCCACAGCTTCCGCTAAGCAAAAATAAACTGCTATCTTCCAAGGGTGGGCACCTCAGGAGATGGCAGAATCTGGCCCTGGGGGGTGGCGGTCCCCAGGGCCATTAATTGCTCCAGAAGGGGGGCAATGCAGCCACTGGCCTAATGAAACTTGAGGGGGCCCCCCTGCAAGGTACGTAGAGGGGCCCCCTCTGGACTCATTAAGTAGCTCTCTGGGCAGAGTGCTGTCCTAAGGGACCCCCTAGAACTTGGGCACCCCGCACCACGGAGGTTGTGGGGGCCTGTGTTACCCCACTGCGTGCAGCCCCTTCTCCCTTAACTTGCATGGGCCGGTGCCAAGGAGGTGTTTACAAAATACATGTGCTCCTAATGCACCAAAGCCAGGGACCCCTGGAATTATGTGGCAGGAGAGGGCCAGATTATGAAGCAGGGTTAAGCAAATAATGCGGCAGGAAAAGACAAATTATGCAGATTAATGCGGCACATTTTGTAATAGTATTACTTTATTATTTCATCATTTTAAACTTGGTAACACTCACTGCGCATTGGTTGTACCTCATTAGTGGCATTTTAATACCCAATATAGCAATAAGCAACATAAAGGTGACAAGTCCAGCTTTTTAAAAGGCCTTTCACTCCGCGGCAACATGAGTCACTGCATTTTTAGTAACTTTTGAATGGTTTGAGCTAGAAATAACTTTTTTTTGTTAGACCTGCAGATTATGCAGCAGATGCTGGATTATGTGCCAAATGCGGCTAATCTCTATTTATGCGAAAATCTCTGTGGACGCACCATCGCATAATTCCAATGGCCCTGACCATAGGTGTGCAGAGGTATAGAACATGTTATAAATCTTTGTATTCAAGAGTAACTCTGTGTGCAGGTGACAGTTGACTTGTGTTCATTATGTTCCACACAAGTATTTTGGTTCTGCAGAAAAAGTTTCCAACAGGACAAAGATTCTACATAGTAGATGCTAACTTTTGTAAGCGGCCCTGAGTTATTAGACACAATTGTCTCAGAATGACAGTTTCTACTGAACATAGAAGACTGTGTTCTCCAGGTACTAACCTATGTACATGTGTTTGTTTTGCTTCAGAAGATGGTCTATCTGGAAAGGTTTCACCTCAGTATGAAGGGTGCAGGTAGTGTGATCTTTAGCACCTTCAGACCTTGTTTATTTTAAGCTAATAGTGTCTTTTAGACATCTGTTGCATACAGTGCACACTGTTCTTAGTAAATACTTTTGTAATACTCTGTTGTGTATTTCTCATAAGAGTTTCACTATTTGCAAACAGTGTGGTATAGAGTAAACTCTCTCTATAGAGTAAACATTGTTTACAGTACCCATTCTCTACTCTTATCAACTTTATTTCTCAATGGCGGTTTGGTGAGTGTCAGGGGTTTGATATAGATAAAAGCTGTCCGTAGTAAGGCATTTGTTTCAGAACAGACGTTCAGTATTTTTAGGATCTTAGATTTCTCTAAACAGTCATATACAGATTGAACATTATATTCAATAAGTATTTCCCATATATCTGTGGCACAGGAGTTATGCGATTTTGCGGCCATGGCGATTTTCACATAATTATAGATTTGACGCATTTACCACATAATCCATCATCTGCTGCATAATCTGCAGATTTTAACAAAAAGCAATTTTTTTTCTAGCTTAAATGGTTCAAAAGTTACTAAAAATGCAACGGCACATGTTACTGTGCAGCTGAAGAGTCCTTTGCAAAGCTGGACTGATTACCTTTCTGTTGCTCTATTGCTATATTTGGATGTTAAACTGGTACTAATGAGGTGCAACCAATGCCCACAGAATGTTACTAAGTTTTAAAATGATGAGAAAGGGAAGTAATACTATTACAAAATGTGCCACATTATGCCTTATAATTTGCCTTTTCTTGCTGCTTAATTTACTCTACTGTGCCGCACAGTTTGGGACTCTCCTGCCGCATAATTACAGTGGCCCTGGGTATAGGGTCAATGTTGCATATAATGCATGCTTTCTATACCTAAGGGAGTTGTATCTGTGATGGCACAAATGATGCATCCTAATCGCCTGGGCTACTTTGTGCTTACTTTAACCCCTTGACCGCGATCGGAATTCCGCTCGTGTGCTGGACATTCCGATCGCGGGTGTGGTCGTGACGAGCTCAGCTCGTCATGCGCACAGCGCTACCGCGCAGCATGACGAGCTCAGCTCGTCACACGCATCGAAGGGGTTAAGGCCTCTAATGCCATACTAATTTATAGAGCAATATGCAGAAAAATGAAGATTGGATGATGTCATCAGTGATGTCATCAATGATGTCATAGAATATGTCATAAGTGATGTAATTTGTGAGGTCATAAGCAGTGCATGGTGGGGCGCAAGTGATAATTAGTGCTGTTAACCATAAGTGGTGAATTTCTGTGTGTTTTTTTGTTCAAAATGTTAACTTTGTCACTGACAAATTCACCCAACTATAACGTTACTTTAACTTTTTTCCCAGTGAAATTTCTAAGGTTTTTTAAACAAAACACATCTTTTTATGACATCTAACTATAACGTTATTTTGATGTTACCTTAACCTTTAGTTTTTCAGTGAATATACATACATACATATATATATATATACACAATACATACATATATATATATATATATATATATATATATATATATATATATACAATATATACATATATGTGTGTGTGTGTATATATATATATATGTGTATATATATGTGTGTGAATATATATTTATATATAAGTATATGTATGTGTGTATATATATGTATATATATATATATGTGTGTGTGTACATACATAAATATACCTATACATGTATATTACCTACTGGCGGTCGCTAGTTGGTAGTTATAGTTAGAAACTAGTTTCCATAGGAAAATGTTTTTTAATTTGTCAAAATCTTTGGCACCGATTGACGAATCTTCGCAAAAGTTTCAAAACGTATGGCACGCTCACTTCAGCTGCTGTGTTGAAAGTTTTGGGGTTATTCGTAAAGCGGGGGCCGAGAAAAAAGGGGGTCCCAAAACACGTTTTCTCCATGTTATTTTCCATAGGAAACTTTAGACAAGGCTACAGCCTGAATTGCTGAACGGAATTACACCAAATTTGGCAAAAAGGTAGCTCTTGGTTCAGAAAGTGTTCTTTTTGTTAAATGGTGTAAATCCGTTCAGTAGTTCCTAAGAAAATCATATATTTAACAAATATCAATATCTGGTGGCAGCGAAGGATCCGCGAACCCTCCCGATCTCGAGCGTGACTCTGATTGGCTGCCAACACTTAAAATCAGGAAGTGTTGGCAGTCATTTTGTGACTCGGTTGAACTGAGTCACAGGGAAAAGTTTAAAAAAAGAAAAAGGGGCAGGGTAGAAACACCCTGACCCCCCTAGGACTGCTCCGAGGGCCAAAAAAAGCATAAAAAAAAGACTTCATCAGGAGTTGCCTAGGGTCCGCGAATCCTGCCGAAAATGTAAAAAAAAAAACAAAGTGCGGCTTCCGCGCTTTGTTTTCTTTAAGCCCCTACTGTAATATGAAGTGGGGGCCTCTGGGGGCCCCCACTGCCCCGGGGACTGCCACCTCCCCGGGGCGATATTAAATAAATGTGGGGGGCACGCATGAAAAGTTTCCGCGCTCCGTCCATCATCTCCTTGTGCTTGCTTTGTTCGCCCTAAGTTGGCAGGGTATGCCCAGATGTGGGTCCCTTGCTCACTTTGCCACTGGATTCAAGCTAGCCTGGCTGATGAGGGCTGTTAGCCCGAAACCGGTCCCAGGATGATTGTTTCCGGTCCAGGGAAGACATGGCTTGGTAGTTCGGGCTGGACTGTTCCCATGAGGCACAGGGTCAAGACTGATTTGCATATAGGTGTGTCGGAACTGGGGTGACAAAGTGAGCTAAAGAACGATGATGGATTCAACCCAGATCTGTGACTGGGGTGAGTGTCTGAAAAGTTTCAGCGCTCCGTCCATCATCTCCTCGTGTTTGCTTTGTTCGCCCTAAGTTGGCAGGGTATGCCCAGACGTGGGTCCCCTGCTCACTTTGCCACTGGATTCAAGCTAGCGTGGCTGATGAGGGCTGTTAGCCCTGAAACCGGTCCCTGGATGCTTGTTTTTTTGTTGGAGTGGGGTGGATGTATGTTGTGTGTAGTGGAATTATGTGGTATGTTGTGCAGTGTGGATAGAAAGTATGTGGTATTTAGTGTATAGGAATTATGTAGAGTGGGATTATGTGTTATGGAGAGTAATTATGTGGTATGGTAGTCTGTGTTGTGGAGTGGTAAACTCAGGTTTACTCTTCTTCGTTTCCATAGAAGTTAACTATAAACTCAATTAGACACAAAAAAGAAGGAACCACTGAGGAGCAGTTCTGGACCCAGTCAGAGGTATGAGCAGGGCCACTGGAATATTCAGTCGCAGCAATTTTCGCATAATTATACATTTTCCACATTTGCCACATAATCCATCATCTGTCGCATAATCTGCAGATTTGAACAAAAAAAACCTTGTTTGTACCTCAATCGGCTCAAATGTTACCAAAAATGCAGCGAGAAGTGTTACAGCGTGGTGGAAGGCCCTTTCCAAAGCTGGAATGGTCACCTGTTACTTATTGCTAAATGTGGTTGTTAAATTAGTACTAATGGTGCGCAAACCACTCTTGCTTCTTTCTGCACCTCTCTTGCCTCTTTCTGCATTTCTCTTGCTTCTTTCTGCACCTTTCTTCCTTTTTCTGAGCTTCTCTTGCCTCTTTCTGCACATCTCTTCCGCTTCCTGCACCTCCCTTCTTTCTGCACCTCTCTTGCTTCTTTCTCCACCTCTCTTGCATCTTTCATCTGCATCCCTCTCTTGGCTCTTTCTGCACCTCTGTTGCTTCTTTCTACACTTCTCTTGCCTCTTTCTGCACACTCTTCCCTCTTTCTGCACCTCTCTTGCCTCTTTCTGCACCCCTCTTCCCTCTTTCTGCAGCTCTCTTGCCTCTTTCTGCACTTCTCTTGCTTCTTTTGGCACCTCTCTTGCTTCTTTCTGCACCCCTCTTGCCTCTTTCTGCACCCCTCTTCCCTGTTTCTGTTATGTTATGTTATTTTATTTTATAACGCGCACAGATACTCAAGAGTTTCCCGGCGCGAGACCAAGAGGGGTGGGGGCCTGAAAGTTAAACAAAGAGGTACGTTTTCAGATTCTTCTTAAAAACCAACGGGTCCTGAGTGTTCCGTAGAGAAAAAGGAAGAGCAATCCATGCCACGGCGGCTTTGCGGGCGAGGGAGCAGACACCTAATCTCTGGCATTTAAAGCGGGGTACCTGGGCTAAAAGTTGAGACGTAGAGCGCAATTGTCTCAAACGGGCGTAGAAGGAGAACCGTTTTTGCAGGTAGGTAGGGCCACAACCGTTTAGCGAGCAGTGGCAATAACTAAGGATTTAAACTTAACCTGTTCTGCCACGGGAAGCCAGTGAAGTGAGCGTAGATGTTGTCTCACACTACTTCTAGAAGAGATGTCAAGGAGAAGTCTAGCAGCCGTATTTTGGACCACTTGAAGCTTCTTCAGCAAGTAGCCCGGAAGGCCAGCATAAAGAGCATTGGCATAATCCAGCTGTGATAGAATGAGAGCGCGAATGACTGTTTCTTTCGCAGCCCTAGGAAGGAGAGGAAGAAACTTCCTTAAGGTTTTAAGAAGACCGAAGCACGTGCCGGCAAGCTTCTTAACCTGAGTGAAGAAGGAAAGGTTCTCCTCAAACCATACCCCCAGGTTCTTAGTGGACTTCCCTGTTGAAGTAGGCAGAGGGAAATCAGGTGGCCAGAGCGTTTCCCTAAAATTAAGGGGAAATTTCCCAAAGAGGAGAATCTCCGACTTCTCTTCATTACACTTGAGTTGTGCGGCGGCAAGCCACTTGAAGACCGAGGACAAACAGTGTTTGGTCGAGGAAACTGAGTCCACGTTTTTTCCCCATGTGAAGAGAAGCTGGCTGTCATCAGCGTAGGCCATAACCTTAGCCCCCATCTCCTCAGCCAAGTAGACCACAGGAGCAACGTAAATGTTAAATAAGAGCGGGCTAAGGGAAGACCCCTTGGGGACACATGTGGTCACTGTCTGGGAGAGGAAAAGGATGGTGGAAGCCAGACCTGCTGCACCCCTCCTTCTAAGAAGGACCTGAGCCAGCCTCAGGCCGTGCCAGAGACACCAATCTCGGCGAGCCGTGTAAGAAGCAGTGAATGCGGGACCGTGTCAAACGCCACCGACAGGTCAAGCAAGATCAATGCCGCCCTCCCGCCGGCATCCAGACACTCCCGAATGGCTTCCGAGACCTCCACCAGGGCTGACTCGGTGCTGTGGGAGGCCCTAAAACCTGACTGGGCCGGGTGTAAGAGGCCAGCGCTTTCAACAAACTCAGTTAATTGTTTATTTACCACCTTCTCACAAACCTTAGCAAGACTAGGCAGGAGGGAGATGGGGCAGTAGTTCCCTGGGCTAAGGGGATCCAGAAAAGGCTTTTTTAACAGAGGAAGAATCTTGGCCTGCTTACAGACCTCCGGAACACAGGCCTCCTGAAGGGACATGTTAACAATACTATTCCCTCAGCATTGACGGTATCTGCAGCAGCTGCCAACAATCTGGCTGAACAAGGGTCCGCAGGCGAGCCTGACTTCAAACCCTTAAGAATTTTAAGAGAGCCAGGCAGATCCACGGAACTAAATGCAAACAGGGAGTGAATAGGGTTAGCAGAAGGTGAGACCAGAGTAGCACCTGTAGGTCCGCCACAAGAAGTAAAAGCTGCCTGAATGGTACAGATTTTATCTGTGAAGAAGCTGGAGAGCTTATTGCACCAGTCATTTGTAGATGGAGGCGAGCTTGATTGGGCAGTAGGGGACGTAAAGCTCTGGACAATGGCGAAGATTTCCTTGGCGTTGTTTTTAGCAGAATCAATACGGGCACCTCACTTGCCTCTTTCTGCATCTCACTTTCGTCTTTCTGCACTTCTGTTGCCTCTTTCTGCACCTCTCTTTCCTTTTTCTGAAGTTTTCTTGCCTCTTTCTGCACCTCTGTTACTTCTTTCTGCACTTCTCTTGCCTCTTTCTGCACCTCTCTTTTTTCTTTCTGCACTCCTCTTGCCTCTTTCTGTACCCTTCCTCTCTCTTTCTGCACCTCTTTTGCCTCTTTCTGCTCCTCTCTTGCCTCTTTCTGCACTTCTCATGCCTTTTTCTGCACCTTTGTTGCTTCTTTCTGTACCTCTGTTGCTTCTTTCTGCACTTCTCTTGCTTCTTTCTGTACCCCCTTGCCTCTTTATGCACCCCTCTTCCCTCTTTCTGCACCTCTCTTGCCTCTTTCTGTACCCCTCTTGCCTCTTTAAGCCCTTCTGTTGCCTCTTTCTGCACCTCTGTTGCTTCTTTTTGCAGTACTCTTGCCTCTTTCTACACTTCTCTTGCTTCTTTCTGCACCTTTCTTCCTCATTACGCACCTCTCTTGCTTCTTTATGCACCTCTCTTGCTTCTCTCTGCACTTCTCTTGCCTCTTTCTGAACTTCTCTTGCATCTTTCAGCACCTCTCTTGTCTCCTTCTGTACTTCTTTTGCCTCTTTCTGTACCTTTGTTGCTTCTTTCTGCACTTCTGTTGCTTTTTTCCGCACCTCTCTTGCTTCTTTCTGTACCCCTCTTGCTTCTTTATGCACCCCTCTTCCCTCTTTCTGTACCTCTCTTGCCTCTTTCTGCACCTCTCTTGCTGCACTTCTGTTGCCTCTTTCTGCACCTCTGTTGCTTCTTTCTGCAGTTTTCTTGCCTCTTTCTACACTTCTGTTGCTTCTTACTGTACCTTTCTTCCTCTTTCTGCGTCTCTCTTGTTTCTTTCTGCACCTCTCTTGCTTCTTTCTGCACCTCTCTTGCTTCTCTCTGCACTTCTCTTACCTCTTTCTCCACTTCTCTTGTGCCTTTCTGCAGTTATCGTGCCTCTTTCTGCACATTTCTTACTCTTTCTGCACCTCTCTTGTTTTTTTCTGCACTTCTCTTTCCTCTTTCTGTTCTTCTCTCGCCTCTTTCTGTACTCAAAAGGGAAGTGCAAGCTGTCAAATTTAAAGGTCTGCGTGCTCTCGTGACTAAGGTATATGTCTAGTTGTACATGTATTCTCACATGTGTTATGCATCTGAAGATGGTAGCTGAAAAAGTAGGTAGCTTCTCCTATAAGTTGTCAAATCTTCTCAGTTCTGCTCTGACATTCGGTGCACAGGCAGACATGTCTTACGTATGTAGGTATATAGAGCCCCTTAAATATACTGTTGAATACCCATGTGCCCTGTATTATGAGCAGAAAGAAATACATACACCTTCTTGTACACAAATTTGCTGTTTGAAACACAGGCATTCAAGTATTTGTATGTTTATTTTTATGTAACATGTCACTAGGTAAAAGCACACATGCATGCATACCTTCACAAACTTGGTGAGATTTACAACAGTGATATGGTTAGGATTGCTGTTTTACATTTGGTAGGCCTAACATTCTGAGCAGTCAATGAATAGTGAACCTTCAAGAGAAAAGTAAGGTTTAAAACATCTTGGGAGAAGGATTAGTGATTAGGCTACTTTGTATGAGTATGTGGAAAGATACAGTCGAAGTAGTCCTTTTTCTGTACCTCTGTTGCTTCTTTCTGTACTTCTCTTGCTTCTTTCTACACCTTTCTTCCTCTTTCTGCACTTCTCTTGCCTCTTTCTGCATTTCTCTTGGTTCTTTCTGCACATTTCTTCCCCTTTCTGCAACTCTCTTGCCTCTTTCTGCACTTCTCTTGCTTCTTTCTGCATGTTTCTTCCTCTTTCTGTACATGTCTTACCTATGTAAGCATAGTTAGAAATTAGCATTTAAAAAACCTTAGAAATTCACTGAAAAAAACAGAGGTTTCAGGGACGTTATAGTTAGTAATTAGCATTTAAAAAACCTTAGAAATTCACTGAAGAAACCACAGGTTTCAATGACGTTATAGTTAGGAATTAGCATTTAAAAAACCTTAGAAATTCACTGAAAAAAACACAGGTTTCAGGGGCATTATAGTTAGTCTGACATTTCACTCATACAAAACCCGAGAAATTCAGCCGTTATAGTTAACTGAGCTAACAATAACTTGTGCCCCCGCAATTCACTGCTGATGATGTCACACATTACATCACTCATGACATGGTCAGTGACATCACGGATGGCATCTCAAATGACATCTCAATTGACATCACTGATTACATCAGCCACTTAGGGGTCGATTCCGATTCGGGCCGGAAAAAGCACCGACCGACTCGGATCCGGAAAAATACCGACCGACACGTACCAGTGGCGCCCGACACGCCAAGTACGATGCAAGCCGCGATAAATCCGACCGACACGTCAGGAAACCAAGCCGACCGACCGACCCGCTCGGAAAATAGCAATCCGGCCGGAAAAACACGCGAATCCAACCGACCGACACGCACCCGGAACAAATCCGACCGAATCGTACCCGCCAACTCCAACCTGCAAAGTACGATGCAAGGCGCGAAAAACACGACCGAGTCGGACGGAGGACAAGCCGTACGACCGACACGCATACAAAACCGAGCCGAAGCAACACAATACACCGCGACCGACGCGTACGCAGCATACAAAACTGCACAAACACAGCGTGAACGAAACGGAAAACACCGTACGAGACCAATGCAGGGTCCGACTCGGTCACAAGAACGTTTCCAACATACACAAACAGCACAAAGGAAAAATCAACCAAAAAAAGGCCAAACAAGCAATTACCAAGCCAATAAATACTGGGGGGGTGGGGACAGAGAACAAAGACACACCAACAACTCCACCTATATAAAGGACACAAATCACTACCATGAGCCTTTGCAAATGCCATTCCACTGCCAGCACCCAAGAGAAAGCAACCACACACCCACAGCTCATCCCTCACACAAGCCACACACCAGCAGCACACCAACAAATACCTACCTCACATACACCCAGCACAACACACACCCACACACCCTCACCTGCACACCAACACACACATCACCCACTATCACCACCCATCACCATGCCCCCCAAGAAGAATCCCAAGTTCCTAGATAGTGAATTGGAAGTCATGGTAGACGAGATCCTCAGGGTGGAGCCACAGCTGTTTGGCACTCTGGTCCAACAGACCCCCATGTCGCAGAAAACCAAGATGTGGGAGAGGATCATCAACAGGGTGAACGCCCAATCACCATGTCGGCGCACAAAGACCGACATCCAGAACAGGTGGTATGACGTGCGCAGGAGGGTCCGGGAGCTGCTCAAGAAAGACTACCACCTGAGCCAATACACCGGCAGTGGCCCTCCTGCCAAGCCAGTATACCTCAGGCCCTGGGAGGAGAAGGTGCGGGCCATCCTTCCGCCAGTGAGCGTATATGGACTAGAGGACATCCCAGAGCCTGGTGAGTACACAACAAATGTACACAATAAACTGCCACAAAACACACACATCACTGTCAAGGGGAGAGTCAAACCATGCACTCATAGCAATTACACAGCAACTAGAACAGAATCATCCCAAAATGTGTATGTCAGTCAGATAAACACAACACATGCCATCAAAAAAGTCACATCCAACTGTGCCAACACATGTACAAACACAACCACAACTACAGCTAGGCAGTGGCACAAATAGAACTAACACACACATCCACACATGTAGCCACCACAACAACACCAACACACAGTGAAGACCACTCAAAGGAAGGAATTCTGTGTATGCTGGCCAAGTCAGTGTAGCCAATAGCATCATGGGAGTCGCACTCACACATATTGCCCCCCCCCACAACTGTCCCATCAACACCACCCTGAACCATGCTCACATCACAGGGAGTGGAGAAGGACTCACAAGATGGCTGACACTGGCTACTGCTGTGGGGAGCACAAGGCTCTGCTGCCAACTGTGCACCAACAAACAGCAGGACACCACTGACTGACATCCTGAGAGACAACTTACACTCCCTGCAATGCAAGCACGTTCCATGGTGGGATATCTGGCTGGCTGGCTGGGTGGGAAGGGGGACTTGCAGCACTGACCATAGTCACCAGCACCTCCCCTCACACCCCCCCCCAACACAAACTCCACAGTACCCACCTGGTAGAATGCAATGCCCTCCATCCTAACACAAGATCCCACAAAGCACCACCACCCTGGGTTATGTTGTGTGAAGCACAGGGACACTCTTGGGACTCTTAGCCAAACAACTGCCAGGACAACACTCCCAGCCATCCTGTCAGCACAGCCAGCCCACCCCACAGGGAAGCAGAGTCAAAAGGAAGGAAGCATGGGCATGCTGGGAAGGGGGTGGAGGCAATAGCATGATGGGAGTCGTAGTCACAGACATTGCTCAGCCTCACAACTGGCCCATCAACACCACCCTGAACCATGCTCACATCACAGGGAGTGGAGAAGGACTCACAAGATGGCTGACACTGGCTACTGCTGTGGGGAGCACAAGGCCCTGCTGCCAACTGTGCACCAACAAACAGCAGGACACCACTGACTGACATCCTGAGAGACAACTTACACTCCCTGCAATGCAAGCACGTTCCATGGTGGGATATCCGGCTGGCTGGGTGGGAAGGGGGACTTGCAGCACTGACCATAGTCACCAGCACCTCCCCTCACACCCCCCCCCAACACAAACTCCACAGTACCCACCTGGTAGAATGCAATGCCCTCCATCCTAACACAAGATCCCACAAAGCACCACCACCCTGGGTTATGTTGTGTGAAGCACAGGGACACTCTTGGGACTCTTAGCCAAACAACTGCCAGGACAACACTCCCAGCCATCCTGTCAGCACAGCCAGCCCACCCCACAGGGAAGCAGAGTCAAAAGGAAGGAAGCATGGGCATGCTGGGAAGGGGGTGGAGGCAATAGCATGATGGGAGTCGTAGTCACAGACATTGCTCAGCCTCACAACTGGCCCATCAACACCACCCTGAACCATGCTCACATCACAGGGAGTGGAGAAGGACTCACAAGATGGCTGACACTGGCTACTGCTGTGGGGAGCACAAGGCCCTGCTGCCAACTGTGCACCAACAAACAGCAGGACACCACTGACTGACATCCTGAGAGACAACTTACACTCCCTGCAATGCAAGCACGTTCCATGGTGGGATATCCGGCTGGCTGGGTGGGAAGGGGGACTTGCAGCACTGACCATAGTCACCAGCACCTCCCCTCACACCCCCCCCCAACACAAACTCCACAGTACCCACCTGGTAGAATGCAATGCCCTCCATCCTAACACAAGATCCCACAAAGCACCACCACCCTGGGTTATGTTGTGTGAAGCACAGGGACACTCTTGGGACTCTTAGCCAAACAACTGCCAGGACAACACTCCCAGCCATCCTGTCAGCACAGCCAGCCCACCCCACAGGGAAGCAGAGTCAAAAGGAAGGAAGCATGGGCATGCTGGGAAGGGGGTGGAGGCAATAGCATGATGGGAGTCGTAGTCACAGACATTGCTCAGCCTCACAACTGGCCCATCAACACCACCCTGAACCATGCTCACATCACAGGGAGTGGAGAAGGACTCACAAGATGGCTGACACTGGCTACTGCTGCGGGGAGCACAAGGCCCTGCTGCCAACTGTGCACCAACAAACAGCAGGACACCTCTGACTGACATCCTGAGAGACAACTTACACTCCCTGCAATGCAAGCACGTTCCATGGTGGGATAACTGACTGGGTGGGTGGGTGGGTGGGAAGGAGGTCTGGCTGTCAACCAAACACAATCAATGCAGACCATGTTCACACCCCAGAGAATACATAGAAATGCCCAAATAATGCAGGACAATGTGCCACACCAATATCAACCCCTGACTGTGACGACTTAGGACAATACAATGTACAGGCCCGCACCCCGAGGCACAGTCACAACTGTCAGGTGTGTCAACCACTGATGCCTGCAGAAACATGACATACATTGTTTGTGTCTCCCAAAAACAGGTGATGATAGGGACACAGCAGCAGACGCTGAGGAGTCCCAGTCCCAGGCTCAAGAGGATGCCGAGCTCACTGGCGTCGTACAGCCTCTGTCCTCCTCGGACGATGAAGAACAACCTGGCACATCCGGTGCAAGTCAACATGCTGCACCAGCAGGACCACCAGCTGCAGCACCAGCAGGTCCACCAGCTGCACCCCCTGCACCCACCCCTCCAACGACTGTCACCACGAATACCATCCCTGCCGACATGGACAGAATAAGGAACAACACCAGCGCAGTGACCCTGGACCAACCTGGGGCCATGGACACCACCACCACCACCAACCCCCAAGGTGGACCAGGGTTATCTGTGCGTGCAACTGCACACACTGCACATGT
Organism: Calotriton arnoldi; assembly: GCA_963921515.1. Taxonomy (NCBI): domain Eukaryota; kingdom Metazoa; phylum Chordata; class Amphibia; order Caudata; family Salamandridae; genus Calotriton; species Calotriton arnoldi. Next base: position 12,833 of record CAWUFW010020590.1, on the reverse strand, counting down.
CAGCAGGGGTGGTGGGAGGGGTGGGAGACAGAGGTCGCTGCTTGCAGACGTTGCTGGTGTGCATGAAGACCCACAACTGGTACGCATAGCTGATGCGTACCAGTCCAGCACCGGAGAGCTCAGCCAGGTAGTGGGGCTCCTCAGAGACATCAAACAGCAGCAGGCTGCCCATCATGCCCGCTTGGACTCCCACATGTCCCATGTGGAGTCACACATGTCACGTGTGGACTCCCACATGTCACGTGTGGACTCCCACATGACCCGCGTGGAGTCCAAGTGGGATGTACTACATGAGATGACGGCGGTGCACAGGGACATTTTACAATGCCTCCGCCAGATGAACAGCAACCAGTCCACACCTCCCTGTGTGCCAACAACATCTGGTACCGAACAAACTGCAACTGCCACAGGGAGGGAGGAGGACTCTGGCGGAGAGTCCCCTGCACCGCAGCAGCCTGCACTTGAGGGCCCCCCCCCAAGAAGAGGGGTCGTCCGAGGAGGGGAAAGTGAGAGGCTGATGGCCAAGCGCAACTCCCAGGAAGCCTGAACCTGTTCTGGATTTTCGCCTTTGTGCACAGACTGTTCACCCTGTTGATGGCAACACTACTCCCACACATTGCATGGGGAGTACAAGTTGGAACAATGTGTCAGACAACTGTGGCCCCGATACTGGGGATCCTGTCTACCTGGACTTTCTATTCATCTAGGAACTTGGGATTGCAAGATTCATGTACAGCACAATCCATCCTATGCACTATTATCACAGATGTATCACAATAAACACAATAATACACCATACTTGCCTCTGTCGTGATTCCAACGTGGGTACTGTTATGGGGATGATGAACAACAAAATTACACTGTGTATGCGAACTGCAACAGCAAGGACAACACAGGCATGTGAGTACAGGCAACGTGACACATATGAGGGAGACACACCACCAGGGCTACACAACACATACACACCTAGGCCATCTGACTCATTGCCTACACTGATGTTGCCAGGGAAGACGGTGCAATGCACAGACACCACACCCATTCCCAGTTGTAGTCAAGTAGCCCACAGGTGCAGTAAGCAAATGGCAGTCAAATGTGTGACCACAGACAACGCACATCACTAAGTGAAGCACAGGTTTATTACACAGTAGCAACATGCCGTAACCACTACAGATGCAAGGTAACCCCACCTGGTAGCGGGCACACAGTCAACAACTGTAGACAGAAGGAAGTCCATGGGTGTGGCGCACATCACCTGTAGGGACACAACAGCTACCAGCCTGGATGTGCAATCACGTTGTCGGTGGACACAGTTGACCAAACGAATCTGAAAGTACCCTGTGAAGGACAGAAATGACACACAGTCAAAAGCAATGGAGTACAGGACAGAACAGCAAAACTCATGCACAATACATGTTACAAGATACCCACCCAGAACCAAGTTAGCATGTCAACACTGTTGGGGAGTACAGCCCACCTGTCACCACACATCGCAACACACATCCAGTCAAGTAGCCCATGGACACACTCCAACAGCACCAGAGCACCACCCACACATCATGCCAACTCACATCATTGACATGACACCTCAGGATACTCACATTCAGCTAAAGAAGTTGGTGATGAGCTGTGTGCGGACATCACCATCACCATCATCATCATCATCGTCACTGGCATCGTGTTCCAGGCCAGGATCCTCCACAGGTGGCGGATGTTGGTCATCGTCATCCTGGATGAGAGGCAACTCCTTCCGCACTGCCAGGTTGTGGAGCATGCAGCAGACGATGATAATCTTGCACACTTTCGCAGGGGCATATGGGAGGGACCCTCCGGTCTTGTCCAGGCAGCGGAAGCGGCTCTTCAGGAGACCAAAGGTCCGCTCAATCACTCTCCTGGTCCGACCATGTGCCTCATTGTAGCGCATCTGGGCAGGTGTCACAGGGTTCCTGAGGGGTGTCAGCAACCACGGCATGTTGGGGTATCCCGAGTCACCTACGGACAGACAAGTGCACATCAGCTGACTTGGAAAAGTGGGCGGAATACTACAGATCAGATCACACACAATGGCACAAAGTCAGTACACACCGACAAGCCAGGCACGCTGGTTCTGCATCTGTGCCATCAACCTGGGGATGCGACTACTCCTCATCACAAAGGCATCGTGTGCTGAACCAGGGAAACGGGCACACACGTGTGTGATGGTCATGTCTGCAAGACACACCACCAGTGCATTGACCGAGTGGTAGTGCTTGCGGTTCCTGTAGGCCTGCTCCTGGGCCTGTGGTGGTACCAAAGCCACATGTGTCCCATCAATGGAGCCAATGACATGCGGCATCCTCCCCAGGGCATAAAAGTCACTCTTCACGTCAGTGAGTCGTCGCAGTCTAGGGAAATAGATGTACCGGTTCAGGAAGAGCAACATTGCCGCCAAGAAATCGCGGAGCACACGGCTGAACATGGTCTGTGACATCCCACCAGCAGACGCCACAGTATGTTGGAAGGTACCGGTGGCAAAGAAGTGTAGGGCTGCCATCACCTTCACCTTGGGGGTCAGCGCTGTAGGATACGGCCGGCCAGGCTGCAAATGTGGGGACAACTGCACTGCAAAATCCTCAATCAGCTGCCTGGTGAAGCGGTACCGTCGGATGCTGTCCCGTTCCACCATCGTTGCCAGGTCTGGGAATGGCCGATGGACAGCAGGAGCCCTGCAGTGCAGAGGAGAAGTAAGCAAGATCGTCAGTCACCCCACATATGCGGCATTGAACACACTCAAGATCCCAACATACATCATCATGAGGCACAACTACATGAAGTGTGCAGTACCGGAACGACATGTATGGTACATACATGGCCAACATCTGTCAACACGGTCCTACAGGTGGCATCAATTTGTCCCAGGTTGGCCCATTGGATATCATGATGCTGTGTCACAGTCACCCCCCAGTGACATGTGAGGACAGATGTGCCCCAGGCACCACAGCTCAACGACAGGCACATTCCCAGGGACCCTGTAATGCCACATGGACACTGGCATCACCTGGAGTATCATGTGTACACCACAACAAAACAAACATGACCCCCACAGGTAGTGGCCACACTTGCCATGGCAGGAGAGCCATGGACGTCTGTGACACACACGCACAACATCAGAGTCCATGCACACACAACGTGGATGTGGAGACTGTCTCCCATTGTGCACATGAAATCAGAGACATTGTAAACACTACATGCACAAAGACTGTGGAGGGCCATCACTATTGTGCCACTGGGACACCCTGGCTCAAACATACCGTCCCACATGGGACTCACGGGGTATGTGACATGACATACACAAACACCACTGTGAAATGTGACCATGGCACATGCACAGATATGAACAGTTGCACATCACAGTGGTCACGTACACGTAACACCCAGGATCCTGTCCCCATTAACACGTGCACAGCCTGGGGGTGGCTGCCCACAGGTGACACCCACAGGACAACATGTACACCAACATACACACAATAGGAAATGCAGCCTTACATGCCTTATGATAAGGTTTGGACAGGCTGTCGTGATGTAGGTGTGCCCCTCACTCCCTGGGAGCTATCTGTGGCTGGCATATGTCCATCTGAGACAGGCATGCTGACATATGCCAGTCACATGTACAGTGATGCGTTGAACAGCAATGGACCGATCGGTGCCTCCGGCCGGCCCATTGCTTTCAATGTGTGCGGGTACGCGTTGTACCCCTGTGCGCGTTGTACTGCAATGGACCGATCGGTGCCTCCGGCCGGCCCATTGCTTTCAATGTGTGCGGGTACGCGTTGTACCCCTGTGCGCGTTGTACTGCAATGGACCGATCGGTGCCTCCGGCCGGCCCATTGCATTCAATGTGTGCGGGTACGCGTTGTACCCCTGTGCGCGTTGTACTGCAATGGACCGATCGGTGCCTCCGGCCGGCCCATTGCATTCAATGTGTGCGGGTACGCGTTGTACCCCTGTGCGCGTTGTACTGCAATGGACCGATCGGTGCCTCCGGCCGGCCCATTGCATTCAATGTGTGCGGGTACGCGTTGTACCCCTGTGCGCGTTGTACTGCAATGGACCGATCGGTGCCTCCGGCCGGCCCATTGCATTCAATGTGTGCGGGTACGCGTTGTACCCCTGTGCGCGTTGTACTGCAATGGACCGATCGGTGCCTCCGGCCGGCCCATTGCATTCAATGTGTGCGGGTACGCGTTGTACCCCTGTGCGCGTTGTACTGCAATGGACCGATCGGTGCCTCCGGCCGGCCCATTGCATTCAATGTGTGCGGGTACGCGTTGTACCCCTGTGCGCGTTGTACTGCAATGGACCGATCGGTGCCTCCGGCCGGCCCATTGCTTTCAATGTGTGCGGGTACGCGTTGTACCCCTGTGCGCGTTGTACCTCAATGGACCGATCGGTGCGCACCCATTGACAATGGGCTTGCCTGGCAACGGACGCGTTTTCGAATATTCGAACGAGTCGGTTGCTGGAAAATCAGTTGGTCACCCACAACAATGTTGCAAAATCATGTATGTCATGAAGTTGAAATTTTGAAGGATGCTGTGGGCGTGTTTTGGTGCTGCTATTCCATGGATTGGCCAGATTCAGAAGATGCAAACGACTTGGACCTATCACTTTGGACACAAGGGACAGTATCTGCCTCTCCAGCACATATATATTGCTGCATGTTCCCCTGAGAGCCCACTTGCCTGCACTACATGCTCCAGGACGACATCTGCCACTGCACTGCTGCTGTCTCTGCCCCTCTGGACCCTGCAATGGCACGTACTGTGGAGAGAGCCCCAGCCTTCAGCCTTGAAGAGAACCAGGCCCTGCTGGACAGCCTACTTCCACAGTACAGCAAGCTGTATGGGACACCAGGGGAGCAGGTGAGTGTTCTGTGCACTGCCTTTCTGAATGTGCATTTTGTCTGACTAGCAAGGCTGAGAGTCAGCACACCACTGGCTAGCAGGCTCACTGAGTAGTTGTCACCCCCCATAGTGTGTAGTGACTTGCACTGGACAGGTATGGTGCAGTGACAGTGCTTCTGAACAGGGTTTTACTCCCCATGCTATGATACCATGTAGTGACTTCTGGAAAACTGTCCATGGGCAGCCGTGCACTGCCTGGGTACACCATGTGCCCCTGTGATTGCGACATGTATATGCAACTGTGTCATGCACGGATATGTTGCATGTGTAGTAATGGCCTTATCACTTTGTCATCCTGACAGGCTTCTGCCCATCGGAAGCATGAGATATGGAAGGACATCGTCCGGGCTGTCCGGTCCGTGGGGGTCTACAAGCGCCGGATCCGCAACTGCCAAAAGAGGTGGCAGGACCTTCGGGGCTGGACCCGGAGGATTGCACGGGTCCAGCTGAAGCTGTCGCCTCCTCGCAGGAGGGGCGGAACACGGACCCTGACCCCCCACATGCTCAGGATCCTGGCGGTGGTCTTTCCAGACCTGGATGGGCAGCTGAAGGCCAGAGAGCAGCAAGGAGGGGGTGAGTCAAAGACTGCACTGTGTACTCTGTCTAACATGTTATGTGCCCTCCTCGGGCCAGGTTGAACTGCCACAGTACAGCAGTCATGTTGTCCAGGAGCCATGTCCCTCTATTGTGCACTGCCCACTCCTCATCTGATACCCAGGTGTGGCCCTTACATGCAGGGAATTCTGTCACTTAGGACTGTGTCCTTGCAGTTTGCTTGACTCAAGGTGGGAGACAGCATCTGTTTCCCTGACTCTGTGGTGGGCATCATGGGTGGGTCCATTGCTTACACAATGCCTGTATTCTGACATGTATTCAGCGTGTTACTTTGATCTGTGGTCCAATTGCTGAGCTGATCCACCACATGTGGCTGGGGTACCTGGCACACACCCATGCTGCGGGTGGGAACAATGTTTGGGCCCCAGGAGTATGTATATGACGTGTGTCACACATACTTAGCCAGCTGCCTACAGTCCAGGGCTCATCCCTCATTCATGTGGGGCTGGACAGTCATGCCTACTCCAGGCCATACAATACACTCTGTACTCCCACTCCCGTGTATCAGAGGACACATTGTGCACAGTGATTTGACCCCTCAGGTGTCTGCCTCTGTGTCAGTGTGCTGTGGATTAGTCGCCAGGACTGCTGTGGAGTTTCTTGGTAGGGGCTCAGCATGCCACTGGAGATGTGACCATAGGAGACGATACTTGTGTGACACATAGGTGTCTGATCAGCTGCCCATGCAGACTGGGGCATGTAAATGTGAAGTTCAGGCAGCTGTTCCCCATGCACAGCAGAGTGTGAGGGGCTCAGGTTCAGAGGGTAGTGTCACAGGTCTCCCATATGTCCAATAGGTATGACCTGGACAGATGAGGGTTAAGAGGATGTGTTGTGGGGGGGATGTACATGTGCACTTGTGCAGCTCCAGGACTTGCATTCCCCATGACCTACTATTGTGACACAGTGCAGAGTGTTGTTGTCTGGCTGCAAAGTCATACATCACTGAGACAGTGATGTATGACTTTGCAGTCATGCCTCCGCCATGGCATGTGTCTACTGATTGGTGATCCTGCAGGGGAGTGACATGTGCTACATGCACACCATAGTGGCGCTGGCTATCAGGACATGGGTGCATCATGGTGTCTGTCGCTGGAATGCATCACATGCATTTCCTATTTGACTCTGGGCATCCCTTACATCCGTAAACCTGTACTGACTCAGTGGCAAGAGCTGTGATGTGTCCACACCGTGTCCTCTGCACTGTCCAACTACTGTGTACTTGGTGCATGTGTCAACACTGGGGTGTTGCAATCCAACAGACACCAGACAGATGGGTGCAAGGCCATGTGGGATGTGAGTGCCATGCTTGGCATCAGACTGACAATTGACTTCTCCTGTTCAATTAGGGCACTTTTAGCAATGTACAACTAATGATGCCAGGGCTTGCTCTGTAATGTGCTGTGCTCACAGTGGTGTGTGCGTTTGGTGCAGGTGACTGATGTCTGTCTGTTTCCCCATTGTTTGCAGATACATCCACGGCCACGGAAGGGGACAGCTCCACGGACCAGGAGGAGCCGGAGAGCCAGACTGGGTCAGCAGCCGAGGAGTGGTCGGAGGGACCCAGTGGCACGGAGGGCGAGGGGAGCCACACCGAGGAGTCCTCAGCAGCATCCACCTCAGCTGAGGACCAGAGCAACTCGGAGGATGACTCCCTTGTGGAGGCGGGTGTCAGCAGCCACCACACCCCAGCTAGTGTTGCTGTCCCCGCCACCACCAGCACCACCACCGCCCTCCCATCGGCTCCCATTCCCCAGGTCCGTGGAGGCTCCCATGTCCGGGAGCGTGTCTCCTTTGGGCCAGGCACCGCACCCCCTGCCCCTGTGTCCCCTGCTGCCCTGAGTGAGGAGTCTGTGTACCTCCTTCGCCAGCTCCATGTAGGGCAGACAGCCATGCTGAGTGTCCTCCATGCGCACACCGCGCTGTTGACTCAGCTGGTGTCGTTCATGGAGGGCATCTCATCGGGCATGTCTGACCTACAGAGGGGCAATAGGTCCATGGACTCCTCCCTGACGGCAGCAGTGTCCCTCCTCAAACGGTCCCTCACCCCTCCTGCCTCTGCTCCATCCACACTCCCCAGCACCTTACCCATCCCAGGCACACACACACTGGCACAGGCACACACCAGCACACACACATCCAGCACACTGACACACACGCCAATGACAAAACGCACACGCACGCACATTCAGGGGACTGAAGCCAGACTCACAGGGGATGGGGCCCTGGAACACACACACGCATCCACATGCACTGCGCAGTCCTCAGTTCCCTCTCCCTCCAAAGCACCCTCCCTTGCCTCACCTGCAACCCCAAAGTCACAGCAGCTCTTCCTCTGTGACCTCGGCCTCTTCCCCACCGATGAAGCTGCTCCAGCATCCCGGGGGAAGAGGAAGCCCACCCACACGGAGCAGAGTGCCCCTCGCCCCCGGACACCCTCCCCCAGGCGCAGACGGACTGAGGCCCCCACCCGCAAGTCCCCCCGGAGTGCTAAGAGCAAGACCCCGCCACCACCCTGCAGCTCAGGCACAAGGTCTCCGTCCTCCATCCCTCAGGCCCCCACTGCACAGGTGCCCCCACCACACCCTGCCCCAGGTTCCCCCACCCACAGATATACCATCCCCAAGATGCTCCGGCCTTCTCCCCCTGCCACTTGCTCTCCCAGCACCACACCCCCGCTGCGCTTGTCTGTGCCACTGATGTGGTGAGGGTGTCCCCCCCTCTGTCCAACCCACCTTGCCTGTTCCCCATTCTCCTCCCCTGGAGGTAGGCACTGCAGTGGAGTCCACTACCGCCCTGTCTGACTTGGGCACTGCAGTGGCGGACCTGTCCACCCCATCTGCAGGGTCCACTGCAGTTGTGCCGGCACCCACGACATCTGTGTCATGCCCCCCAGTTGTGCCGGCACACACCATGTCAGACACCTCCACTGCAGTTGTCAGTGGCTCTCCTGCACCCACCACCCCTTCCCTGACTCCCCCTGGTGAGCCCTGATCCTGTCCCTGCGGTGCCTGGCCTGCCCCCCGGTTGCCCCTCCTAGTGGATTGTCCCTGGTATTGTGCAGGCATGCGTAGGGTGACATCTGCCAGTGTCACCCTGTTTGAACTTTGACAATGGACTGGCCATTGGCCTTTGCTCTTTTTTCAGGACTTCGTTTGGCCTCAACACATATGCTGAATAAAGCAACTTTCTTTTCTCTAGTGCTCATGCTTCAGATGTACATGTTGTTGGTGCAGCTAACCATGCCCTTGCTGCAGTGATGGTGATATCTGGTCTCATGATTATGAAGTGTTACTGTGCAGGAACCCATGTGGTCCAGGGGGAATGTGTCCTATCATGTGGTGTATCCATGTCATCAATAGCAGCATCTGAGGGTGTCATGTGTTCAGTATTTGGCAATGGGTTTCCTACTTACATTGGCAATTTCATATCTGTGGCTTCCACCCCTGCACATCTGTTGTGCCTGCCATCGTTGCATTTGTCTACTTCCCTGACCGTGTTGCCATCTCCAGTGGACATGCAGGTTTGGGCATCAATGGGGAGGGACTCATCCGTGTAGTCAGTGCAACATTGCTATACAAGTGTGTTGGATCTGTGCTGATGATTCCGTTGGCACATCCATGACCAGGCTGATGTGATGGGAGCCCTCATTTGGTGCTAATTGTTGATTGTGTGACCAAGTGCTCAGCTGACATGATGGGGCCCTACTGAGGCAACATATGGCACAGCTTTCCTCACACAGGAGTGGAGTCCCCTCATGGCAGTGTGTACACGTGTGACATTGCCTGCACCCAAGGTGTGTGTTGTATGTGCATGTCTGTGTGTTCACTTCCATTCATCTGCGCATGCTGTGATCCCTAGTGTTGTACCTGTTTGTGATGCTTGCTGACTTGAGCTATGTTCCCCCAAAGTCTTCTCCCTGTGTTCTCTGTGATGTGGGTGCATGGCACATTACTGGTCATCAGGGTGTCACCCATAGGTGTGTTTGCTGTCAGGGCTGAGTTTGTGTGCAGACGCAGATGGGTCACAGTCAGGTTTCCCCTTGGCACTTGTTGTTTGCCCCTGTCATGTGATTTCCAGTTTGTGTTATCTTTCAGTGATTGTGACATGTTGTGTGTGTGACTGCTGCCACTCCTCAGGGTCAGAGCTGCAATGTTGGAAGTTGTCTATGTGTGTTCTTTGTGGGTGACCTTGGCTTCTTCATTGGTGTGTGACTGTGGCTGGGATCCCATTGGTCGGTGTGGTATTGCCGTCATGTCCATGTACAGCGTAGTGTGCAGTGTGTCAGACATTCAGGAGTCTTGTTGAGTGTCCATGTGTGATGTGTTTCTACACCTTGGTTCCCACCCACCACCCTGGAATAGTCATGGGTGCATGTGCAATGTCACCAGTGCATGTGTACTTCACTGCTGCACATTGTTGGAGGTCGAGGGTGTGGTGTTGAGTGTGTGCAGATGAGAGTTGTTGCCCGGCTAGGCCCCTGCCTCCATGTTGGCCTTGGCTTACTGGCCATGCTGATTGATTTGTGCTTGTGTAGGTGTGATGGTAGTTTGTTGCTCAGGACACCTGACTGTGGTTCATAGTGTGAACGACATTTAGCTTTGTCATCACAGTGGTATTTTTATTCAGCCCAGGGTCACCACATTGTGGGGGCCCTGGGGGTGGTGCTGTGGTGTGTCTGTGACTTGCTGTGTCAGTTGTTGTTCCTACGTGCCTGTGTGACATGTGTGTTTTGTGCTCCCTCTCACCTGACAATGCCTGCTTGCCCACATAGGGGATTTGGATCCATGAGTTACCTTAGTGTGGCAGTGTATGCACATCTGTATGATTGGTATTCAGCTCTCCTCATGTGTTGTGTGGTTGCCTGGGGACACTGGCACCCCCACCCCTCACCTGCTGTGTATGATGACAGTGTTGGTCTGCCTGTTTGTGTTTGTGCATCTGCACCACTGCATTGGCATATCTTGGGTGTGCCATTGGCTGTATGTTGTTTGGTGTGTTTCCCCTGCTGTCCCTGGGACTCCTAGGTCATCGGTCAGCACAGTGATCATGGTTTGTGTGTCCCATTGCTGCCATGGTATGGTATCTGTTCACCTCACATCTGCTGTCTCCACAGGGTATCTGCATTTGTGTGCCCATTGGTGCAAATATGTGGTTCTGCATTCTGATGGTCACTTCTGTCATTGTGTCATTGATGACTGTTGACGGTCTCAGCCCCCATGGGTGTTGTTTGTCTGCACATGGCCAAAGGAATGTTTCATTTGCACTGCAGTATTTGGCTCCCCCAATTTATGTTGCAATGGGACACATACACTACTTTGCCACAGATGAGTTTTTGGTTCTGTGAGCAGGAATGATCCATGCAGTTTGGCAGTTGCAGCTCTTTCTTTGTCAACAATTACCTTTTGGTCACTGTGATGATGAGGGTGTAGACCCCATTGCCACAATGGTCAAAATGTGCTTCAGCTATGGACCCCACACTTGCCTTTTGGTCACTGTGATGATGGGGGTTTAGACCCCATTGCCACAATGGTCAAAATGTGCTTCAGCTATGGACCCCACACTTACCTTTTGGTCACTGTGATGATGGGGGTTTAGGCCCCATTGCCACAATGGTCATGGGCTGCTTGCATTGTGGGTGCCACACACATATATGTGTGGCACATGTGCTAGGGGGTCACATTGTATGTTGAAAGTCATGTTCGGTGTTGTAGGCATTTGACACAGCCTACACACGCTTGTCATGGTGGTGGGGGGATGTCTTAATCTTGCATTCCCTAGGTTGTGGTGTGCTTGTTGTGTCATGCATTGTCCATCCTATGAGTGGGGGTGGTAGTAGTGGTAGGCATCCAGCCCCCCTGGGTGAGGGTGGTAGTAGTGGTAGGCATCCTGCCCCCCTGGGTGAGGGTGGTAGTAGTGGTGGGCATCCTGCCCCCGTGGGTGAGGGTGGTAGTAGTGGTGGGCATCCTGCCCCCTGGCTAAGGGTGGTAGTAGTGGTGGGCATCCTGCCCCCTGGCTAAGGGTGGTAGTAGTGGTAGGCATCCTGCCCCCGTGGGTGAGGGTGGTAGTAGTGGTGGGCATCCTGCCCCCTGGCTAAGGGTGGTAGTAGTGGTAGGCATCCTGCCACCCTGGCTAAGGGTGGTAGTAGTGGTAGGCATCCTGCCACCCCTGGGTGAGGGTGGTAGTAGTGGTAGGCATCCAGCCCCCCTGGGTGAGGGTGGTAGTAGTGGTGGGCATCCTGCCCCCTGGCTAAGGGTGGTAGTAGTGGTAGGCATCCAGCCCCCTGGCTAAGGGTGGTAGTAGTGGTAGGCATCCAGCCCCCCTGGGTTGGGGTGGTAGTGAGTGGTAGGCATCCTGCCCCCTGGCTAAGGGTGGTAGTAGTGGTAGGCATCCTGCCACCCTGGCTAAGGGTGGTAGTAGTGGTAGGCATCCTGCCCCCCGTGGGTGAGGGTGGTAGTAGTGGTGGGCATCCTGCCCCCCTGGCTAAGGGTGGTAGTAGTGGTAGGCATCCAGCCCCCCTGGGTTGGGGTGGTAGTAGTGGTAGGCATCCTGCCCCCTGGCTAAGGGTGGTAGTAGTGGTAGGCATCCTGCCCCCTGGCTAAGGGTGGTAGTAGTGGTAGGCATCCTGCCCCCTGGCTAAGGGTGGTAGTAGTGGTAGGCATCCTGCCACCCTGGCTAAGGGTGGTAGTAGTGGTAGGCATCCTGCCACCCTGGCTAAGGGTGGTAGTAGTGGTAGGCATCCTGCCCCCTGGCTAAGGGTGGTAGTAGTGGTAGGCATCCTGCCACCCTGGCTAAGGGTGGTAGTAGTGGTGGGCATCCTGCCCCCCTGGGTGAGGGTGGTAGTAGTGGTAGGCATCCTGCCCCCTGGCTAAGGGTGGTAGTAGTGGTAGGCATCCAGCCCCCCTGGGTGAGGGTGGTAGTAGTGGTGGGCATCCTGCCCCCTGGCTAAGGGTGGTAGTAGTGGTAGGCATCCAGCCCCCCTGGCTAAGGGTGGTAGTAGTGGTAGGCATCCTGCCACCCCTGGGTGAGGGTGGTAGTAGTGGTAGGCATCCTGCCACCCTGGCTAAGGGTGGTAGTAGTGGTAGGCATCCAGCCCCCCTGGGTGAGGGTGGTAGTAGTGGTGGGCATCCTGCCCCCTGGCTAAGGGTGGTAGTAGTGGTAGGCATCCTGCCACCCTGGCTAAGGGTGGTAGTAGTGGTAGGCATCCTGCCACCCTGGCTAAGGGTGGTAGTAGTGGTAGGCATCCTGCCCCCTGGCTAAGGGTGGTAGTAGTGGTAG
>CAWUFW010020589.1:145000-146856 GCA_963921515.1 Calotriton arnoldi | reverse complement strand
CTACCCTAAACCCTAAAACACTACCCCCAGCACGACCCCTACACTACCCAAACACCACTGCACTAACCTAAATCCTAAAACACTACCCCCAGCATGACCCCCTACACTACCCAAACACCACTGCACTACCCTAAAACATGACCCCCTACACTACACAAACACCACTGCACTACCCTAAACCCTAAAACACTACCCCCAGCACGACCCCCTACACTACACAAGCACCACTGCACTACACTAAACCCTAAAACACTATACCCAGCACGACCCCCTACACAACACAATCACCACTGCACTACCCTAAAACACTACCCCTAGCACGACCCTCTACACTACCCAAACACCACTGCACTAACCTAAATCCTAAAACACTACCCCCAGCATGACCCCCTACACTACCCAAACACCACTGCACTACCCTAAAACATGACCCCCTACACTACACAAACACCACTGCACTACCCTAAACCCTAAAACACTACCCCCAGCACGACCCCCTACACTACACAAGCACCACTGCACTACCCTAAACCCTAAAACACTACCCCCAGCACGACCCCCTACACTGCCCGAACACCACTGCACTGCCCTAAACCCTGAAACACCACCCCCTTCACGACCCCCTACACTGCCCGAACACCACTGCACTGCCCTAAACCCTGAAACATCACCCCCAGCACAACCCCCTACACTGCCTGAGCACCATTGCTCTGCCCTAAACCCTGAAACACCAGCCCCAGCACGACCCCTACACTGCCCGAACACCACTGCACTGCCCTAAACCCTGAAACACCAGCCCCAGCAAGACCCCCTACACTGCCCGAACACCACTGCATTGCCCTAGACTCTGAAACACCAGCCCCAGCAAGACCCCCTACACTGCCCGAACACCACTGCACTGCCCTAAACCCTGAAACACCAGCCCCAGCACGACCCCCTACACTGCCCGAACACCACTGCACTGCCCTAAACCCTGAAACACCAGCCCCAGCACCACCCCCTACACTGCCCGAACACCACTGCACTGCCCTAAACCCTGAAACACCAGCCCCAGCACCACCCCCTACAATGCCCGAACACCACTGTACTGCCCTAAACCCTGAAACACCACCCCCTGCACCGCCCCCTACACTGCCCGAACACCACTGCACTGCCCTAAACCCTGAAACACCACCCCCTGCACGACCCCCTACACTGCCCGAACACCACTGCACTGCCCTAAACCCTGAAACACCACCCCTGCACCACTCCCTACACTGCCCGAACACCACTGCACTGCCCTAAACCCTGAAACACCACCCCCAGCATGACCCCCTTTACTGCTCGAACACCACTGCACTGCCCAAACCCTGAAACACCACCCCCAGCATGACCCCCTACACTGCCCGAACACCACTGCCCTAAACCCTAAAACACCACCCCTGCATGACCCCCTACACTGCCCGAACACCACTGCACTGCCCTAAACCCTGAAACACCACCCCCTGCACGACCCCCTACACTGCCTGAACACCACTGCACTAAACCCTGAAACACCACCCCAGCACGACCCCCTACACTGCCCGAACACCACTGCACTACCCTAAACCCTAAAACACCACCCCCAGCACGACCCCCTACACTGCCCGAACACCACTGCACTGCCCTAAACCCTAGAACACTACCCCCAGCATGACCCCCTACACTACCCGAACACCACTGCACTACCCTAAACCCTAAAATACTCCCCGCAGCACGACCCCCTACACTACCCGAACACGACTGCACTGCCCTAAACCCTAAAACACTCCCCCAGCACGACCCCCTACACTACCCGAACACCACTGCACTGCCCTAAACCCTAAAACACTCCCCCA
>CAWUFW010020589.1:132500-137500 GCA_963921515.1 Calotriton arnoldi | reverse complement strand
AATTACTTTTGAGGATCAGTACTGGGCTGAAAGATGCAGCACTGAGGTCTCTCCTGATAACAGGTGAGTAAATCGGAATTCGTATTTCGGCTGATTTTAGAGGAATATTTTAAAGTTCCAAAACTCCACACTTAGAAGAATTTCCAAGTGAAACCAGTCAATGTTAGCCTATGAAGGAAATTCAAGTTACCGGTAAGTACGGCTAAAATTACTTTTCAGGACCAGTACTGGGCTGAAAGATGCAGCACTGAGGTCTCTCCTGATAACAGGTGAGTAAATCGGAATTCGTATTTCGGCTGATTTTAGAGGAATATTTGCACAATGGTGAAGGGAGGGGCGGGGCCTGAGGTGACATCTGTGCAAACGCGCCCCGTTGCGCGTTTTAAGTTGGGGGATTAAGTCCCCTTGAATCCTGAGGGTCCCTAGGGGCCAACTAGCCCACCAGGAACCTCCAATATGCGCCAGGGGCTGCGTTGCAGAGACGTGTAGAGAGGCCACACCCCTTTTTACACCTCTCTGCAACGCAGCTCTGTGGCGCTTTCACCCCGCGCGGCCCCCCTCCCTACATCAGCACAGCCCCGGGGAGTTGGTGGTCCCCGGGGCTTCGGGGGTCTAAAACGGACCCCCATTTTAATTTGTTAGTGCCCCGGGGAGGTGGCGGTCCCCGGGCGTGTGGGGGCTGGAGCCCCCACACAGGTTATTAAATTAATTAAAAAAAAGCCCCGGGGAGGTGGTGGTCCCCGGGGCTGCGGGAGGGCTCAGAGCCCTCCCGCACCATTTTTAAAAAGCCCCGGGGGTGGCGGTCCCCGGGGCTTGGGGGCCCTTTGAGGCCCCCACACATTAAATTATCCCCCCCACCATGCCCCCGGGACTTGGGCCACCCGGGGCCAATTAACATCGAAGCGCGGGAGACCGCGCTTCGATTTTTTTCGGCAGGATTCGCGCACCCTGAGCGCATCCTGCCAATTTTTTTTTTAAAAATGCTTTTTTTTGCCCAGGGGGTCCTTGTGGGACCCCTGAGCAGGCCTAGGGGTTAGGGTGTTTCTACCCTGCCCCCTTTGTGCGTTTTGCGCACTTGTTTCTTTTTTTCTCGGCGGGATACGCGCACCCTAAGCGCATCCCGCCGATTTAAAAAAAAAAAAAAAAATCTTTTTCTGCCCAGGGGGTCCTTGTGGGACCCCTGAGCACACCTAGGGGGTTAGGGTGTTTCTACCCTGCCCCCTTTTGCGCTTTGCGCACTTGTTTCTGTCCCTCGGTTCTACCAAGGGACAAAATGGCTGCCAACACTTCCTGAATCGGAATGTTGACAGCCAGCTGACAGCCAATTAGCATGCAGCTCGTGATCGGGACGGTGCGCGCAGGGTGCACTGAGGGTACGCGTATCCGACGCGCCCATAGATATATATGTACTTTTACTTTTGATTTTCTCAGGAACTACTGAACGGATTTACACCATTTAAGCAAAAGGCACCAGTCTGAACCAAGGGCTACCTCTTTGCCAAATTTGGTGTAATTCCGTTCAGCAGTTCGGGCTGTAGCTGCGACTAAAGGTTCCTATGGAAAAATGAATGGGGAAAACGCGTTTTGGGACCCCCTTTTTCTCGGCCCCCGCTTCACGTATCACCCCGAGACTTTCAGGGTAGGAGCGTAGCGGAGCGCCCCAACAAGTTGGAAACTTTCACGAAGATTCGTCAACCGGCGCCAACGTTATTTCAAATAGAATGTCGCGGATTTCCTATGGATAATAGGTTGTAACTATAACTATCTACTGGCGACCGCCAGTAGATAATATGTGTGTGTGTATATATATATATGTGTGTGTGTATATATATATATGTGTGTGTATATATATATATATGTGTGTGTGTATATATATATGTGTGTGTATATATATGTGTGTGTGTGTGTGTGTGTGTATATATATGTGTGTGTGTGTGTGTGTATATATATGTGTGTGTGTGTGTTTGTGTGTATATATATATATGTGTGTGTGTGTGTGTGTGTATATATATATATATGTGTGTGTGTGTTTATATATATATATATATGTGTGTGTGTGTGTGTGTGTGTATATGTATATATATATATGTGTGTGTGTGTATATGTATATATATATTCACTGAAAAAACCATAGGTTTCAGGGACGTTATAGTTACAAATTAGCATTTAAAAAACCTTTGAAATTCACTGAAAAAACCATAGGTTTTAGGGACAGTTATAGTTATTTGGACATTGCACTCGTACAAAACCCGTGAAATTCCCCCGTTATAGTTAGTCCAGCTAACTATAACTCGCGCCCCGCAATGCACTGCTGATGACGTCACATATTACATCACTCATGACATGGTCAGTGACATCACTGATGACATCACTGATGACATCTCAAATGACATCACTGATGACATCATCCAGTGACTGTGTCCTTCTATTGTGGTTAAATATTTTTAATATATATAGGAAAAGACGTATTGAAGAATGAGTGGGTGTGTAAGTGTCTGTATGGATGATTTAGTAGGTGCGTGACTGACTCTATAAGTGAGTGATTTAACGTATCTTACTGAATGCATGGGTTAGTGACTAAACTGGGTGAATGTCTGTATCCGTCTGTCTGTTGCTGTGTAAGTGGCTGCATGTGTTTGTGAATAGCTAAATGAGTGTCTATATGAGTTATTGAATGCTTGTCTGAGTATCTGTATGGGTGCCTGAGTGTTTGTGTGGGAGGGGTGTGTGCAACTCTGTGCATAGATGTGTGAGTGGGTGATTCACTGGGTGGATGGTTTCAAGAGTGCATCTGTGATAGACTGTATGGGTGGGTAAGTGTGTGTAAGAGTGTGTTAGTGAGTGAATGTATGTCCCAGTGGTACATGTGTGAGTAACTACATATGTGAAAGGCAGTATATATGTGTGTTGGAGTATATAAATAGCTATAAGCAAGAGTGAGTGATTGTGATAGTGGCTGTATGGATGAGTGTGTGCTTGTATCTGTGATTGTATAAGAGCGTAACAATGTGCTACTATTTGTATGAGTAAGTGAGCTGGTGTGTGTATAACTGTATAGGTGAGTAAATGGCAGTGTGTTTAATTATTTGCATGACTGACTAGGTGTGTGAGTATCTCTATGGATGAGTGGCGTTGTTTGAGTGTCTATATAGGAGTAAGAGTGCATATGATAGTCCTGTACTGAGTGACCGTAAGTATGAGTGACTGTACGGGTGAGTGAGTGGATGTGTGTGTGTAGACCTAAGAATCAGTGAGTGGGTATGTAGTTATTGGTGTTGGAGTGTCTATGGTTTTGCGAATGGCAGTCTGTAATTTAGAGTGGGTGTATCAAAGGTTATATTAGGGTGTGAGGAGGTGCATCAGATTATCACGTGGATGATGTCATCAGTGATGTCATTTGAGATGTCATCAGTGATGTCATCAGTGATGTCACTGACCATGTCATGAGTGATGTAATATGTGACGTCATCAGCAGTGCATTGCGGGGCGCGAGTTATAGTTAGCTGAACTAACTATAACGTGGGAATTTCACGGGTTTTGTACGAGTGCAATGTCCAAGTAACTAAAACTGTCCCTAAAACCTATGGTTTTTTCAGTGAATTTCAAAGGTTTTTTAAATGCTAATTTGTAACTATAACGTGTCTGAAACCTATGGTTTTTTCAGTGAATTTCAAAGGTTTTTAAATGCTAATTTCTAACTATAACGTGCCTGAAACCTACCGTTTTTTCAGTGAATTTCAAAGGTTTGGTAAATGACAATTTTTAAATGTATTAATTGTTATATTAATTTTTTTCATACTGATTTACTACATTTTTAGAAACAATTTTTTTTTACATATTTTATTTTTTAAATTACATTGTAATTACATTATACATTACATTACAAAAAATACTTTCTCAGAATGAATTACTTTAGTTTAAATACTTTGCAGATAGGCAATAGACTTTTAAGTACAGTAGTTACAGTTGTTGCAATGGGCAACACATTTTCAAACACAATGCAACATTCAGCTCAATGTGAATTTCTAGTTAAATGCAATTAGTTACTTTATGGATTACTTTTGTAAGCACAGGACTGGATCCTAGATTCAGTCCTGGTACATCTCCTGTAAACAGTTGAGTAAAAGCGTTTTGGTTACAGTCGTGATTTTTAAGGAATATTATTGTATTTTAAAAGTTGACACTTAGAAACTTTTTCTCATAGAATCACCAATGTTATCCTATGGAAGGAAATTCACTTAGCAGGTAAAAACTGTTATCGTTACTTTTTCTTACTCAGTGTTGGATCCTGGATCCAGCACTGGTGCATCTCCTGTAAACAGTTGAAAAAATGCGTTTAAGTCATACAGGCGATTTTTAAGGAATATTTGTAGTTTGTGAAAATCAACACTTTGAAACTTTTTTGCTGAAAACCAGTCAATCTTAGCCTATGAAGGAAATTCAAGTTACCGGTAAGTACGGTTAAAATTACTTTTGAGGACCAGTACTGGGCTGAAAGATGCAGCACTGAGGTCTCTCCTGATAACAGGTGAGTAAATCGGAATTCGTATTTCGGCTGATTTTAGAGGAATATTTTAAAGTTCCAAAATTCCACACTTAGAAGAATTTCCAAGTGAAACCAGTCAATGTTAGCCTATGGAAGGAAATTCAAGTTACTGGTAAGTACGGTTAAAATTACTTTTCAGGACCAGTACTGGGCTCAAAGATGCAGCACTGAGGTCTCTCCTGATAACAGGTGAGTAAATCAGAATTCGGATTTCGGCTGATTTTAGAGGAATATTTGTATGTTTCAAAAATCAACACTTAGAAACTTTTTCAGCAAAAAGCAGGCAATGATATCCTATGGAAGGAAATTCAAGTTACTGGTAAGTACGGTTAAAATTACTTTTGAGGATCAGTACTGGGCTGAAAGATGCAGCACTGAGGTCTCTCCTGATAACAGGTGAGTAAATCGGAATTCGTATTTCGGCTGATTTTAGAGGAATATTTTAAAGTTCCAA
>CAWUFW010020589.1:122500-127500 GCA_963921515.1 Calotriton arnoldi | reverse complement strand
TGAGTAAAAGCGTTTTGGTTACAGTAGTGATTTTTAAGGAATATTATTGTATTTTAAAAGTTGACACTTAGAAACTTTTTCTCATAGAATCACCAATGTTATCCTATAGAAGGAAATTCACTTAGCAGGTAAAAACTGTTATCGTTACTTTTTCTTACTCAGTGTTGGATCCTGGATCCAGCACTGGTGCATCTCCTGTAAACAGTTGAAAGAATGCGTTTAAGTCATACAGGCGATTTTTAAGGAATATTTGTAGTTTGTGAAAATCGACACTTTGAAAGTTTTCTGCTGAAAACCAGACAATGGATTCCTATGGAAGAAAATATAAGTTACTGGTAAGTACGGTTAAAATTACTTTTCAGGGTCAGTGCTGGGCTAAAAGATGCAGCACTGGGTTCTCTCCTGATAACAGGTGAGTAAATTGGAATTCGTACTTTGGTTGATTTTAGAGGAATATTATAAAGTTCCAAAACTCCACACTTAGAAGAATTTCCAAGTGAAACCAGTCAATGTTAGCCTATGAAGGAAATTCAAGTTACTGGTAAGTACGGTTAAAATTACTTTTCAGGACCAGTACTGGGCTGAAAGATGCAGCACTGAGGTCTCTCCTGATAACAGGTGAGTAAATCGGAATTCGTATTTCGGCTGATTTTAGAGGAATATTTGTATGTTTCAAAAATCAACACTTAGAAACTTTTTCAGCAAAAAGCAGGCAATGATATCCTATGGAAGGAAATTCAAGTTACTGGTAAGTACGGTTAAAATTACTTTTGAGGAGCAGCACTGAGGTCTCTCCTGATAACAGGTGAGTAAATCGGAAATCGTATTACCGCTGATTTTAGAGGAATATTTTAAAGTTCCAAAACTCCACACTTAGAAGAATTTCCAAGTGAAACCAGTCAATGTTAGCCTATGAAGGAAATTCAAGTTACCGGTAAGTACGGTTAAAATTACTTTTGAGGATCAGTACTGGGCTGAAAGATGCAGCACTGAGGTCTCTCCTGATAACAGGTGAGTAAATCGGAATTCGTATTTCGGCTGATTTTAGAGGAATATTTTAAAGTTCCAAAACTCCACACTTAGAAGAATTTCCAAGTGAAACCAGTCAATGTTAGCCTATGAAGGAAATTCAAGTTACCGGTAAGTACGGTTAAAATTACTTTTGAGGATCAGTACTGGGCTGAAAGATGCAGCACTGAGGTCTCTCCTGATAACAGGTGAGTAAATCGGAATTCGGATTTCGGCTGATTTTAGAGGAATATTTGCACAATGGTGAAGGGAGGGGCGGGGCCTGAGGTGACATCTGTGCAAACGCGCCCCGTGGTGCGTTTTAAGTTGGGGGATTAAGTCCCCTTGAATCATGAGGGTCCCTACGGGCCAACTAGCCCACCAGGAACCTCCAGTATGCGCCAGGGGGCTGTGTTGCAGAGACATGTACAGAGGCCACACCCCTTTTACACCTCTCTGCAACGCAGCTCTGTGGCGCTTTCTGGACGTACCTGTTGGGCTAGTTGGCCCCCAGGGACCCTCAGGATTGAAGAGGATTTAATTCCCCATCTTAAAACGCGCCACGGGGCCTGTTTGCACACATGTCACCTGAAGCCCCGCCCCTCCCTTCACCACTGTGCAAACGCGCCTCTCTGCAAGGCAGCCCCCTGGCGCATACTGGAGGTTCCTGGTGGGCTAGTTGGCCCCCAGGGACCCCCAGTATTCAAGGGAGTCGTTCCCCCTCTGCAAACGCGCCAGGGCGCGTTTGCAGAGTGGTGAAGGAAGGGGCGGGGCCTGCGGGCCCGATCGTTTTTTTTTTTGTTTTTTCCCCTGAAGGGGGGCTGTGTGCCCCCTTCCTTTTTCCTATTTTTAGGCCCTGGGGACCCCATCCCCCAGGGCCTTACCCCTTTTTTTATTAACATTTAAAAAAAAAAACGGGAAGGGGGCCGCGTGGCCCCCTTCCCTGGGCCTGTATTGGCCCCGGAGACCCCATCCCCCGGGGCATGGCCTGTTTTTTTATTTGGAGGGGGCTGCATGGCCCCCTCCTCAGGCCATTTAAGGCCCCGGGGACCCCATCCCCCGGGGCCGGCCTTGCACTTTTTTTAAATTATTTTCTTTTTTTACTTTGGGGGAGGGGGATGCGTGGCCCCCCTCCGTGGCCACTTATGGCCCCGGGGACCCCATCCCCCGGGGCCTGGCCTCTCGTTGGGGACTGTGGGGGGTCCCCAATCCCCCCACAGTCCTGCCGGCTCCCCGTGTCCTACGGGAGCCGGCATTGCTACACATGGGGAGCTGCTAAGATGCTGCTCCCCATGTGTGTGTGTATATGTATATATATATATATATATGTGTGTGTGTGTGTATATATATATATATATATATATATATGTGTGTGTGTGTGTGTATATATATATATATATATATATATGTGTGTGTGTGTGTATATATTATCTACTGGCGGTCGCCAGTAGATAGTTATAGTTACAACCTATTATCCATAGGAAATCCGCGACATTCTATTTGAAATAACTCTCTTGCCGGTTGACGTATCTTCGCGAAATTTTCAAACTTCGTGGGGCGCTCCGGTCCGCTCCTACCCTGAAAGTCTCGGGGTGATACGTCAAGCGGGGGCCGAGAAAAAGGGGGTCCCAAAACGCGTTTTCCCCATGCATTTTCCCATAGGAAACTTTAGACACGGCTACAGCCCGAACTGCTGAACGGAATTACACCAAATTTGGCAAAGAGGTAGTTCTTGGTTCAGAAAGAACCCTTTTGTTAAATGGTGTAAATCCGTTCAGTAGTTGCTGAGAAAATCAAAAGTAAAAGTACATATATATCTATGGGCACGGAGGATTCGCGCACCCTGAGCGCACCCTGCGCGCACCGTCCCGATCACGAGCTGCATGTTAATTGGCTGTCAGCTGGCTGTCAACATTCCGATTCAGGAAATGTTGGCAGCCATTTTGTCCCTCGGTAGAACCGAGGGACAGAAACAAGTGCGCAAAGCGCACAAAGGGGAGGGTAGAAACACCCTGACCCCCTAGGTTTGCTCAGGGGGTCCCACAAGGACCCCTGGGCAAAAAAAACATTTTTTTTTTTTTTAAATCGGCAGGATGCGCTCAGGGTGCGCGAATCCTGCCGGAAAAAAATCGAGCGCGGTCTCCCGCGCTCGATGTCAATTGGCCCCGGGTGGCCCAAGTCCCGGGGGCATGCTGGGGGGTTAATTTTATGTGTGGGGGGCCTCTAAGGGCCCCCAAGCCTCGGGGACCACCACCCCCCGGGGCTTTATGTACAATGGTGCGGGAGGGCTCTGAGCCCTCCCGCAGCCCCGAGGACCACCACCTCCCCGGGGCTTCTTTTTTTATTAAAAACCTGTGTGGGGGGCTCTAGCCCCCACACGCCCGAGACCACCACCTCCCCGGGGCACTAAGAAAAATTACAATGGGGGTCCGTTTTGGACCCCCAGAGCCCGGGGACCACCACCTCCCCGGGGCTGTGCACTGAATGGGAGGGGGCCGCGCGGCCCCCTCCTGGAGCCCTTGATGGCCCTGGGGACCACCACCCCCAGGGCCGGCTCCTGCAGTGTTCCGGGGTGCCTACCCCCGGTACACTGCTGTTTGCAATGACAGGACGGGAGCCTCGCGGCTCCCGTCCTGTCATTGCAAACTTGCTTTGGATATTGGAAGAGAGGCAGGAAACCTGCTCTCTCTTCCAATATCCAAAGCCGATTGCTTTCCACATGGGGAGCTGCATCTTAGCAGCTCCCCATGTGTAAGCAATGCCGGCTCCCGTAGGACACGGGGAGCCGGCGGGACTGTGGGGGATTGGGGACCCCCCACAGTCCCCAACGAGAGGGCCAGCCCCGGGGGATGGGGTCCCCGGGGCAAGTAGTGGCCCGGGAGGGGGGCCACGCGGCCCCCCTCCCCCCAAAAAAAAAAATTTAAAAAAAAAAAAAAAAACATCGGGCCCGCAGGCCCGCCCCTTCCTTCACCACTCTGCAAACGCGCCCCTGGCGCGTTTGCAGAAGGGAACAATTCCCCTTGAATACTGGGGGTCCCTGGGGCCAACTAGCCCACCAGGAACCTCCAGTATGCGCCAGGGAGCTGCCTTGCAGAGAGGTGTACAGAGGCCACGCCCCTTTTACACCTCTCTGCAACGCAGCTCTATGGCGCTTTTGGAGGTATATGGTGGGCTAGTTGGACTCCGGGGACCCTCAGGATTCAAGGGGACTTAATCCCCCAACTTAAAACGCGCCACGGGGCGCGTTTGCACAGTGGTGAAGGGAGGGGCGGGGCTTGAGGTGACATGTGTGCAAACAGGCCCCGTGGCGCGTTTTAAGATGGGGAATTAAATCCCCTTCAATCCTGAGGGTCCCTGGGGGCCAACTAGCCCAACAGGTACATCCAGAAAGCGCCACAGAGCTGCGTTGCAGAGAGGTGTAAAAGGGGTGTGGCCTCTCTACACGTCTCTGCAACGCAGCCCCTGGCGCATATTGGAGGTTCCTGGTGGTCTAGTTGGCCCCTAGGGACCCTCAGGATTCAAGGGAACTTAATCCCCCAACTTAAAACGCGCCACGGGGCGCGTTTGCAAAGATGTCACCTCAGGCCCCGCCCCCTCTCTTCACCATTGTGCAAATATTCCTCTAAAATCAGCCGAAATAGGAATTCCGATTTACTCACCTGTTATAAGGAGAGACCTCAGTGCTGTATCTTTCAGCCCAGTACTGGTCCTGAAAAGTAATTTTAACCGTACTTACCGGTAACTTGAATTTCCTTCATAGGCTAACATTGACTGGTTTCACTTGGAAATTCTTCTAAGTGTGGAGTTTTGGAACTTTAAAATATTCCTCTAAAATCAGCCGAAATACGAATTCCGATTTACTCACCTGTTATCAGGAGAGACCTCAGTGCTGCATCTTTCAGCCCAGTACTGATCCTCAAAAGTAATTTTAACCGTACTTACCGGTAATTTGAATTTCCTTCATAGTCTAACATTGACTGGTTTCACTTGGA